>ML811734.1:53826-69690 GCA_009831015.1 Picea engelmannii
AAGCCATGATCAAGGTATTAGATGGATTAAAAGTTGAGATCATAGAGCTTATCCTCTAACCCAACCTTCTATCAGAGATAGCGTATTGTCTTAGTACAGAAGACAGGTTGAAGAAAGCACTCGTCATCTTGAGTGAAGGAGACTCGGAAGAAAAACAAGAACTCATTCCTGAGGACAAGGCTCCAGGTTTGATTAATCAAGTTAATAAGATTCAAAGGTACACATGACAAGTTGATGACTATAGTTGAGATAACAGTCTTTGTAAAGTATCATACTTGATAGCATGTGAGCATATAGAAGTAAATGCTTTACCTGATACAACTGACACCTACTCTAGGAGAAACCTCGTGTGTTAGTTCCAGGTTGCCATGGAAGAATGTATGATCACAACACTATGAGAGTGTTGACCTCATTTCGTTTTGTATTCATTACCTTTAATCTTTGTTTTAGATAAATTACAAGTGATAGCTCTAAAGGAGCTACTGTGATGATTGTTCGTGCTATTGCTTTATATTATCAAAAGGATATTATTCTTGCTTGCTGTTTTGTTGACATTGCTCCAGGTCACAGGTAATAACCTTGAGGAAGCTATAGTGAAGGTTGCAGAAGGCAACGTGCTAAAGGAGAAACCTTAAATGAAGCAATCATCATTGGAAGTGAAGAAAATGGCTTGTATAAGCTAAAGGGTCTCTCAGAGGCTGCCATGCCCACGCCATTGAAAAATCATGTGAACTTTGGCATAGAAGATTAGCTCACATTAACTACAAGGCACTACCATACATATGCAAAGCTATCACAAGTTTACCAGAACTCAAGGTTGATCATGAAGGCGTATGCAATGGATGTGCACAAGGGAAGAACATCAAGAACCCTTTTTCGAAGAGAGACAACAAAGCGGAAGGAGTCCTACAACTCATCCAGTCAGATGTGTGTGGCCCAATGCCATCGTCCTCCATGAGTGGGTATGTATACTATGTATCATTCATTGATGATTATTCTCGTAAGACCTGGTTGTATTTTTTGAAATCTAAAGATGAAGTGTTCAGCAAATTCAAGGAATTCAAAGCCTTGATAGAGAATCTTTCTGAAAGAAAGATCAAGATACTCAGGTCAGATAATGGAGGAGAATACACCTCAAAAGAGTTCGTGAGCTTCTGCAAAGATGTTGGGATCAAGAGGGAACTCACTACTCCTTATAATCCTCAACAAAATGATGTGGTTGAAAGAAAGAATAGAACGATAATGGAAGCCGTGAAGACCATGATCCATAATCAAGATCTTCCTATGTGCTTATGGGCAGAAGTAGCAATGACAACCGTATATGTGCAAAATCGGTTGTCCCATAGTGCAATTGGGTTCAAGACCCCGGAAGAGATGTTCACCGGAAAGAAGCCAGAGGTAAGCCATCTCAAAATATTTGGCTGCCCAGTATTTATACATATACCGAAAGAGAAAAGAAACAAGCCGGAACCCTCAGGAAAAAAGGGAATATTTGTGGGATACTGTGAGGTCTCCAAGGCCTTCAGGATCTATATACCAAGTCACCGCCACATTGAGATCAACAGGGATGTGACCTTTGATGAAGATGTAATGCTCAAGAAATCGAGAAAATGCCAGCTTGAAGAGGTATATGAAGAGGAACTCGTAATCCCCAGAATTGCAGAATCAGTGAGGGAGGTTCCCAGAGTTGCTGAACCAGTGAAGGAAGTTGTAACTTCCCCTGATGAGGAAATTCTAGAAGATCATGATGTAGTAGAGTTTCAAGAACCTCCTCAGATGACAATCTCCCATAAAAGAAAGCTAGCTTGGGCTAGAGAGCTTATTCAAGATGGAGAGAAATATGGTGTTCCCGAAGGAACCACGAGACATGTGAAGAAACCTAAGCCATTCTCCAGTTATATGGCTTTGATGCGTAATCTCCTAGAAAAGGAGCCTACTTGCTTTGAAGAAGCCATTCAGAAGAAAGAATGGGCAGATGCCATGACAGAAGATTACCAATCCATAATAAAGAACGATGTATGGGAAATAGTTCCCAGACCGAATAGCAAGGATGTGGTATCGTCCAGATGGCTCTTCAAAATAAAACATGCTGGTGATGGAAGTATTGAGAAGTATAAAGCAAGATTTGTAGCTCGTGGCTTTTCTCAAAAAGAAGGCATTGACTATGAAGAGACATTCGCTCTTGTAGCCAGATACACTTTGATCAGAACCATCATAGCCCTTGCAGCTAAGATGAAGTGGAAGTTACACCAGATGGACGTAAAGACAACTTTCCTAAATGGTGTCATCGAAGAGGAAGTGTATATAGAGCAACCTCAAGGATTTGAAGTTGAAGACAAGAAGTCTCATGTCTTCAAGTTGAAGAAAGCCTTATACGGATTGAAGCAAGCTCCTAAAGCTTGGTATGGCCGAATAGACAGCTTTCTGACAAGCTTGGGCTTTACCAAGAGTAAAGCAGATTCTAACCTCTACTTCAAGGTTATGAACGATGAGCCAATGATACTATTGCTATATGTGGATGACTTATTCTTAACTGGAGAAGAAAAGCTCATCACCGAATGTAAGAAGAGACTCGCTTCAGAATTTGAGATGAAAGACCTTGGCCTAATGCACTATTTCTTAGGTCTTGAGGTATGGTAGAGTCCAGAGAGAATCTTCCTTAACCAAGGAAAGTATGCAGTCGAAATATTGAAGAGATTCGACATGTTAGAGTGCAAGCCCATGAATACATCCATGGAAACAAAGCTGAAGCTGTTGGTCGATACTTTGTTAGAATTGATTGATGCCACACTGTACAGATAGATTATTGGATCGCTGATGTACTTGACGAACACTAGACCAGGCATTTGTTTTTCCATGAACACCTTGAGTCAGTTTCTCGTAGAACCCAGACATGTTCACCTTGTGGCTGCAAAACATGTGATGAGGTACCTTAAGGGTACATTAGATTGTGGTCTCAATTATGATAGAGATCATGATTTCACATTGAGTGGGTACACTGATTCAGATTAGGCAGGAAGTGTTTCTGACAGAAAAAACACTTCAGGATGCTGTTTCAGTTTGGGATCAGCCATGATCTCGTGGCATAGTAGGAAGCAATCCAGCATTGCTCTCAACACAGTGGAAGCAGAATACATTGCTGCATGTTCTGTCAGCTGCGAAGTTATATGTCTTCGAAAGTTGTTGACTGACCTATTTGACCTAGAGATGGAAGAAACCATGATCCTATGTGACAACCAGAGCTGCATAAAGAAGATAGAGAATCTTGTATTCCATGACAGTTCGAAGCACATAGAGATTCGTTATCATTACATCCGTGACATGGTGCAGAGAGGAGCCTTAAAGCTCCAGTACTTTAGCACGGATGAACAGGTTGCTGATGTGTTAACCAAGCCTCTATCTCGTGTAAAGTTTGAGCACTTTCGAGATAAACTTGGTATAGTCCGAAAGGACCTTCCTTGAAAGGGGGAGTAGTTGCTGTGATGAGACATCTCTTGCTTCCAACGTCAGTGCTGTGACGTAAAGCAAGAAGATGTGATGAGACTAGTACTGCGCTTCTGGCTTGACAGCTATGACGTAAAGCCAGTCTAGTATCTTGCTTCCAACTTGATGGTTGTGACGTAAAGCAAGACGATGTGATGCGACTAGTACTGTGCTTTCGGCTTGACAGCTGTGACGTAAAGCCAATCTAGTATCTTGCTTCCAACCTGATGGTTGTGACATAAAGCAAGACGATGTGATGAGACTAGTATTGTGCTTCTAGCTTGAGAAGCTGTGACGTAAAGCTAGTCTAGTATCTTGCTTCCATCTTGAGTGCTGTGACGTAAAGCAAGACATTGAGATGAGACTAGTACTGTGCTTCCAGCTTAATAGCTGTGACGTAAAGCTAGTCTAGTATCTTGCTTCCAGCTTGAGTGCTGTGACGTAAAGCAAGACATTGAGATGAGACTAGTACCGTGCTTCCAACTTGATAGTTGTGACGTAAAGCCAATCTAGTATCTTGCTTCCATCTTGAGTGCTGTGACGTAAAGCAAGACGTTGAGATGAGACTAGTACTGTGTTTCCAGCTTGAGAAGATGTGACGTAGAGCCAGTCTAGTATCTTGCCTCCAGCTTGATTGTTGTGACGTAAAGAAAGACGAGTACTGAGCTTCCAGCGTAACAGCTGTGACATAAAGCCAGTCCTGTATTATGATGAGCCAACCTCGTGCTGTGATGATGATGATATATTAGTTTTATACTAATACATATTGACGCAGATGATGATTGCATTCCTTTGAGAATGACGATGTTGCCGATGAAGAAAACTTCCAATGATTTATAGATACGCCAATCAGTGTGCCAAGATGATATCGATGATGCTGTTGTCCCGATGTTGTTTATGATAAAGGCCTTTCTCTCGTCTGATGCTGCTGTAGAATACCCTTCTTGTTAAGGGGGAGTGTTGAAATAATGTAACTGCAAAGTGTATTCTTATTATTATTTGATATATTATTCATTGGATCAATCTCCATTGTGGATTGATCATGTCGGCTATTGTAAAAGGACCAAATCCCCTTTTGTGGATTGGTCATAATGTAATTGTAATAGGCAAAAAGAGAAGTCGGCCCCAGAATATATCAAAGAGGCCCCGTAATATAATAAAGGTGGTTATAACCACCCAGAAGAAGTCGGACCTGCCAGTGAAAGGACACTCCCACACGTGCCAGTCTTGTATAAATAAGGAGGCTAGCGCCTCACTTAGACACACACTCACTTGTTCATTGAGAGACAAGCTTCGGAGCTGCAGTTGGAGAAGAGAGAGAGAGAGAGAGAGAGAGAGAGAGAGAGAGAGAGAGAGAGGCGCATCTTTGGCAGATGACATTCTGTACTTGTTTGAGTTATCTCTTGGCATTGTATTGGCTATCTATAAGAAGGAATTTTTGCTGGGTTTTCTTCCCCTAGAGGGTTTCCCAGGATAAATGTTGTGTCTCTTGTGATTGTGTATTTCTCAGTGATCTTGTCTTATGTTGCTGTTATCTATTGAAATGAAAAGAACTATAATAATGGCTTAAACATTAACATTTCAGAGCCACACTGCTTCACGGCTTGCCATGCTTGCTACGATATCCTCTGCTTCAGATGTACTGAGTGCTACTAATGTCTGCTTCCTGCTCAACCATGAGATCATGCCTGATCGTAGATTGAAGCAACATCCGAAAGTATTCTTCCGATCCATTGCACTCCCTACCCAGTCAGAATCTGTATATCTTTGCAGCTTCACATCTCCACTTGAGACATATCTCAATTCATATCCAACCGTACCATGAAGCAACATCCGAAATATTCTTCCGATCCACTGCACTCTGTGCCCAGTCAAAATTTGTATATCCCTGCAGCTTCACATCTCCACCTGAGACATATCTCAATCCATATCCAACCGTACCATGAAGCAGCATCCGAAAGTATTCTTCCGATCCACTGCACTCCCTGCCCAGTCAGAATCTGTAAATCCTTGCAGCTTCACATCTCCACTTGAGACATATCTCAATCCATATCCAACCGTACCATGAAGGTACCTCAACATATGCTTTGCTGCCATCCAATGTACCTGTCTAGGTTCAACCATGTGTTGATTCAAAGTATTCATTACAAAGCATATGTCTGGCCTGGTGTTAACCAGGTACATCAAGGATCCAATCAACTGTCTGTATATCGTGGGATCCATCAAATCTGAAGATTTGTCACTCAAGAGCTTCAAATTTATCGTCATGGGTGTGGTCATGGACTTGTAGTCCATCATCCTGAATCTCTGTAGAATCTCAACATATATTTTCCTTGGCTAAGGAAAATCTCATCTGATCTCTGCCACACTTCCAATCCCAAGAAGTAATGCATCAGACCTAGATCCTTCATATCGAACTCTGAAGCGAGCCCCCTCTCGCACCCAACTACCAGATTCTCCTAAAGCAATTAACAACATATAGTTTCAAGTGTAGAACATAGTGGAAGAAAAATAAAATAATTAAAGTCAGAAAGTGCAGAAAGCCTAAGAAGGCATCCTGCACCATGTATTCCTAGGTTAGAGGGAATGCATTATATCCTCTGTAAATGTAGATGTGGTAGTCTCTTTGTTAAAATTAAGCAGCTGCAAGAGCCATTCTCTGGGAGGATGGCATAATACCCTAGCTGAGATGTAGGGCTCCTAGTGCCCTCCGGGGTTCTTGGTTTGGGACCAAGCAGTTAGAGCCATGGCAAAAGACCCTAGTGAGGGCCCCCAATGTATTGCTGGGGTTCTTGGTCAAGGACCAAGCAGTTTGATGATGTAAGTCCCTAAATGTGTTCCAGGGAATCCTTGCCCAGTGCTTGGATTGATCCTTGGTTGTGTACCTTGGTGGATAAGACCCTAGTGGTGATCTAGGGCCCCCAAATGTGTTTTGGGGTATCCTGGTCTAGGACCAAGTGGTTCTTGGTTAAATGCCAAGATGAGATGATGTGTGATCTTATTCTCTCCTGGAATGGTCCATGAGACTTAGGAGCAATTAAGAAGGACATGATCACATCAGTGACATTCCTCTTATGCTGGGATGATAAAAGCTTATAAGTTATCATGAGACTTATGTGGACATCTTTCCATTGAAGAAGACCCCTTTGACTTTGTCTTGTTGCCTCTCCTTGCTTGGGCCACGTCCTTCTTAATGTTTATTGTGGTGTTGGTCTTTTCTAGTCACTTTGACTTGTTGACTTTCTAATTAATATTTTTATTAATTAAAATATTAATTATTTGTATTTTTGTTTTTATTTGGGTTTTAATTAACCCTAAAAAGTAGGGTTAATTTATTTAACTCTAAACCCCTTCCTAAACTATAAAAAGAAGCTCACCCCTCACTCTCTCATTCATTCTTCTTCCCACACTTCTCTTGGTCTGATTTTTTGCTGTGGCTACTCTTGCTTAGTTTGGTTTTTGGGTGTGGCCTCCTTGGAGTATTTTCTCTTGTTTTTGAGGTGCGACCTCCTTGGGTTTTCTCCCTCTTGCTCACTGGGGTTCTTTTTGTGCTGGTGTAGGGTACGACTGCCCTAGTTCTGGTCTCCTTTTGTTGGTTGAGGTCGTCCAACCCTCTCTCCTAGGCTGCAACTGGTTCCTCCTTAGCTGCCGTTGGTGTCTTTCTTATGCTGCTGCTGTCCCCTGTTATTTACAGCCTCTACACAGCCTTAAGACTGCTACCCTACGCTGCCTATTTGTTGTAGCAATGTTATACATTTTGGACAATTTTTTGTTTGGGTTGTTAGGGGTTTTATTTCAGTCTCTAGTTTGGTCATTGGGGTTTTTGTATCAGTTCTATACTTATGTTGATTTGTCTTTGAGATCTACCTAGTTCTTCTTGGCAAAACTGTCCACATGGATCATGATGAGATCTACCCTTGAGGGTTTGATCCATGACCATTATATTTTTTTCTGAGCATACAGAAAAGAGGGAAATAACAAACACTTCAGGTAAATCTGTTCTTTGTTTTGGCTAAGGTAATGTTCAGGTTTTGTTTTTGCTAATAATCAGATCTGTTCTTTGATTAAGTTATAACTTATTGTTCAGAATTGTTTTTTGTTTAGCTAATGATCAGATCTGTTCATGATCAAATTTAGTTAAGAATTGTTTTTTTTAATGTTCAGATCCATTGTGTTATTTTTGTGATTGATCTACTTCAGAAATTTTGATTTTATTGCTGATCTATATCTACTGTAGTGAATAATTTTAAAAGAATATGTTTGTTCTAGTTTTCCCTTGAAATTCTAACACTCTTGTAAAACTGTTGCCGGGTGATTTTTTTTTTTACAAATGACCTTTTTGTGGGTGTAAAAGCTTAATCAATTGCAGCCATTTTCTTGATTTACCAAAATTCTGAACACAACCAGCTTAAGCTTGAAAGTGATAGCCTCATAGGATTAACTTTGCAAATCATAATATTTTGCAATGAGAACTAAGTTCTAACGTTAAACATTCTGCTCTTAAAGAGAAAATGATCAAGGACTTGAGATTTTAAAAGTATTCATGGAACTGCAAGGTGTTGAGATTTGGGTACCTTGAAAAGTGGTCCCCTTGTGTTTGTGAGTCTCTAAACACAAAGGGGGAGACTATTACCCTTAATAATTTACTTTATGTTCTAATTTCACTTTGACTTAGGAGATTTAAATCAAAAGTGAAATATGTCACTTAAGTCATAAAGTAACAATTAATTTACTTTGTGGCTGAATTAATAGACATGAAGAAAACTAAGGAAACTTGAGAAAGTGGGTTTTCTAAGTGAGATTTTATAGATTAAATCTCACCCATTGATTAGACATGGCTAGATTGATTCTAGGCCATTGGTCTTTTAGGTTTGGCCAAAGAGAGGCTAAAGGAGGCAAAAGGGTAAGGAAGAGATTCATTCTTCACTTGAGAGAGTTGAGTGAAGAGAGGAAGAGAGGAGAAGAGGTTTTTGTGGAGAAAAAACAAAGAGAAGGAGGGTGCACCATGAGAGCTTGAGTTCCAAGCTTGGAGAGGGCGCATTGTGCTTGGTATAGGGGTGCATCTTTGGAGGAGGAGCACTTGGAGCTATTGGGCGCACTATTGGAATAGGGTTCAAGTGTTGAAGAGGAGGTAGGGCACACCAAAGAGAAAAGGGGGCGCACTCATCTATTACTTCAGCAAAGGCTTCAAGGGAAGCTCATAATTGGTGCCATTACCCAAGTTAGCAGGCAGCAAATGTGAAGGGCACAAATCCCAAGAAGGGGGGCTCACTTCAAGGAAGAAACCCATGCCAAACTTTTGAGGAGTTGGCAAGTGAATCAGGTTCCTTTGTGCATGTATTTGCTGTACTGTTTTTGCTTTCAGATCTTCATAATAAAATTCTACTCCAAACTGGTTTTCCCCATGGGGGTTTTCCCAGGGTCATGTTGACCAAAAACTTATGTGTTCATTTGTCATGTTTGCTTAGCATTTCAGTGGTAGGTTGTTAAAGATCCTAAGAGGGTATTTGATGTTTTGAGTTATATGCACGTGCTAATAATAATGGCGGCCTAAACCATACATTTAACCCATGCAAGAGAGGTCTCAAATGGGCATCAAATCACTTGACTAAAGACAGTTTTTCCAGGGGAGAATTATCAGACTGTGTGACTGTCCTAAAACAGTCCTGTAGCAGCCAGTGAAAAAGTCTTGAGTTGACTGTTTTGGACAGCAAGTTAACTGTCCAGAAACAGTGAAACAAAACAGATTGAGACACCTTGAAAATAGTGCCCAACAGCAGGTCAAAAACAGACCTCTGTTGGCAGCCTTTGGTGCCTCAAAAATCTTCACAAGGCATAATTGAAATTCTGTAGACTTGGACAATTATTGCCCTTTGTGCTTTTCTGTTGAAAGTTACATTTGGGTTCAGCACAGCATCTAGTTTTTGTGAATGTATAATTGTATGAAATGTACTTATTTGAAGTAGCTATTTATTCTGCATGCAAAGTGTTAAAATGGGAAAAATTATCTAGTTATTATGGTTGCGCAGCCATATGAAATTTAGTTATTTCAAGTACTTATTACAATGCACGTAGTTTGTTGAAATGGGGCAAATTATCTATTTAAACTTTAATTATGATTATACATCTGTATGAAATTTACTTACTCCAAGAAGCTATTATACATCTATTTAAACTTTTATTATGATTATACATCTGTATGAAATATACACTGCATGCAGTTTGTTGAAGTGAGTCAATTTTCTTCAATGTAGGATCAAACTGAAGTTCTTGTGAATGCAAGCCTCTTCTTTGATGAAAATGTTTTGTGTTTTCAACTGAGTCTAAGGGCCCATTGACAAAGGTGGCTCTTAATATTTTGAGACTTGTCACATTGCAGTTATGGACAAGCTTATGCAGTAGAGGGTGCTAGGAAATTTGTTAAGAAGGTGAAGAATGCACAAGAGGCCCATGAAGCAATCAGACCAACTGATATTCGTCGCCTCCCCTGTAAGTATAGATTATCATTTTTGCATGTATATACTATAAATTGTGGCTCTAGTGAAGATTGAAGAGTCCATACGTTTCTTTCTATTTGATCCAAAATTAGTACTAACACTGCTTTCTTACACTAATTTGAATGCTTATAGAAAACTTCTCAATTTTCCCGTAATTTTTAAAAATTGACTTAATAAAGTTTAATAAACAATTTAAATGACTGAAATTGAGAAGAGAACAGCAATGAAACATACACAATACTCAGCAAATTGTTAACAGAGTTCACCCCGCCTGGGCTATGTCTCTTGGTCTGCTTCAATTGAGGAACCGATCCATTAAAAATGATGAAAAATACATCAATATGTCTTCTTTACATAAAAAATGGCCTCCAATCTGCAAATGAGTCTTTTAAGTTCTTCACGGAAGACAATGGCGCTGCTATGACAACCACCTTTGGCCTCTTCCTGTTAAAAAGAACCTAACTGGCCATTCTTCATACAAAGCACTACTGTGTACTGTTTAAAAGAAATTCTCTCTCATTTATAACATTGCTGTAGCCTGTGGCTATTGGTAGAGCATATAATTTTGGTAGCAAAGGGCAGGTTTAAATCCCATTGAACCCACCCGTTAACTTTTTTAAGGGATAAATATCCCACATTTATGGTGTATCCATGATTTCATATGTTTATTATAGCATTTGGATTACAATAAAAGTGTGCGACATATGATAGATGCATACCACGCATAGCTTGGTTGGTTGGTGTATTGGTGGGTCGTTGGAGTTATTAGTGGGTGGTTGCACGTACCTGTATTGCTGGCACATACAACAGGTTTATTAATAGCATGGGATTCTAGATGATTTGATTGCTTGACATGATAAAATACAAAATTTTTAAAATCCCTTCTAAATATCAACCTCCACGCATGAAGTGCCACTTTAAACCTTTTGATTTGTCCACATGTTGCCTGCTGATTGGTCCACATGTCAGTTAGATATGTTCACGTGTCATCCTGTCATTGATCCACATGTCATTACTTTCCCTGTTCGTCTTCGACTTCCGCAGGACATAACTTTTGCATACGTTATCCGTTTGTTCCTGTTCAAATTGCGTTGGAAAGCTCTTGACGAGCTCTTCAACATGAATCCATTTTCATCAGAATTTAAGACCATCAAATTGGTTCAGTTGTGGGTATCCTCTTGGATCAATCCTCATCACTAAGAAGCTTTTGGACCAGCAAAAGTTTGATTTCATTCAGAAAGTAAGTGAAGGTATAGCTCCCTCACTTTTCCAGTTTCTGTCTATCATGCTTTACTTGAATGCATTCCTTTTAGACCCACACAAAGATATTCCACATCTCCTCTTCGTGAAGTTCTCACCCTCTTGTCAAAAATAACATCTTCTTGCAACTCATCGAGATATTCAGAAGCAAAATCATCAATAGAAGGAACTTGAATATTTTCATCTTGATCCATGATCATAGGAGGCTCATATAGTTTCAATTTTTCAACATTAACCACATAATACATGCATATATGGAGGTAATTCTAACTGGAAAGCATTATCACCAATCTTTTCCAAAATTTTGAATGAACCATACCTGATTAGCTTGAGCTTTTTACCTTCACCTTTAATATGTTTTTTGCTGATATATAGCCAAACTTGATCACCAACTTGGAAGTGATGATC
This sequence comes from Picea engelmannii, assembly GCA_009831015.1. Taxonomy (NCBI): domain Eukaryota; kingdom Viridiplantae; phylum Streptophyta; class Pinopsida; order Pinales; family Pinaceae; genus Picea; species Picea engelmannii. The sequence continues at coordinate 65,475 of ML811734.1, forward strand.
AACTTGATGCTTGTCATGTCTAGCCTTATACTTGGGTTGGCTTTTTTCCAACTCTTCATATACAACTTGATGAACCAATTGGATCTACTGGATTAACTTCTTGGTTTTGTCTACATCATTCTGTCCATCCACTACTGAATCTTGCCCAAGAGTGAAGTCCAAAGGAGACTTAGGCAAATATCCAAAACATGTCTCAGGAGGAGACCTTTGTGTAGAAGAATGTATGGCACAATTATAGGCATGTTGTACATAATACAATTGTTCATCCCAAAGCTTAGCATGCTTGCTACAAAATCCTCAGTGTAAATGTATATCATTGTCCTGTTGACTACTTTTGTTTGTCCATCAGTCTGTGGATGAAAAACAATGCTCTTTTGCAGCTTAGTGTCCATTAACTGAAGAAATTCGAGGTCCTATGAAGCTGTCTTTGACCTTGAGATTGGCTCTAAGTTTTCCATCTTGAAAACCATCCTTTGCTGTTTTTAGGACAACAAAGAATTCAATAACTTTCTGCCCATAGTAATTGTAGGTTAAGCGTTCTTTGAGGTGCCCTTGCAAGTGTTTTTGTAATCCAAAGTTAGCACATGCAATATAACTCAAAACAAGTAACACTCCTCTAGATCTTAACAACACAAGTAAGCTGATCTACACTCTAAGCATGCATGAAATGAACACAGGTATTTTTGGTCAACACGACCCTGCATAAAACCCCCCCGGGTAAAACCAGTTTGGAATGGAAGTATACATAAGTGGTGTCTAAAGCATGAGGTACAACAAGAAATATAATATGATGGAACTTGTATACAAAGCAAGCTCCTCTCGAGACTTGCTAAAGGAACCAGGAAGAAATGCGCCCAAGTCTAGTGCGCTTCTTCCTCTTGTTGCCAAATCCACTGAAGTGAAGCGCCCTTGACCCTGGATGCTCTGAAGAAGAATCCCTTGCACACAAATGTGCTCTTGTGTGCTATCTTTCCACTGAAACAAATAGATTTGACTTCCTCCAATTGTAGCTCCTTCTTGCTAGGTGTGCGCCCTCCTCCTATGGTGCACCCTCCTCCAAGCAAGTGTGATTACCTCTAAATACTAGGGTCCCTAGCTCCCGTAGCACCTCCATGAATAGAAGTACCCAAGCAACAAGATGCCCTCTTCCAATGCCTCCAACCTCGTCCTCATGCTCCTCCTCAAACTCTCCAAGTGAACATAAGAGTGAATGAACCTCCTTAGGCCTCTTGCGCCCTTCTTGAGCAAATCATAAGGAAACCTAAAAGTGAATGGCTAGGATCATCCCAAGCCATTCCTAATCAATGGTTGAGATCATCCCACAATAATCTCAACTCAAAACCCACTTTGAGTTAAATTTTCATAGTTCACTTTACGTCCCTCAATTCACCCACAATGTGAATTAATAGTCACTTTAGGCTAAAATGACCAAATTTCACTTTGACTTAATTCTCCTAAGTCAAAGTGAAATTACACATAAAGTACAAAGTACACGAGTACCAACATCTCCCTCTTGTGGTTAGAGGCTCCAAATCACAAGGGAACCACTTCCCGAGGTACACCAAAACTCAACACTCCCTGTTATCGTGGAAAGTCTTTCTCATCAATCAATCTCGTCCCAACTGTGGACTTCCTTGCCTCCTGGCAAGGCCTAGGTGAGTATGGATGTACCCTATGTCTCTGATCTGCTCGACCTGTTCCGACACTGATCTGCTCAACTTGCCCTGACATTGATCTACTGACCTGCCTTGATCTTCAGATGGAAGTCCATCTCCACCTACCGGAGATCACCTAGATCTTGGCATCTCACCAAAGATCTCTCCCTCAGCATCTCACCAAAGGTCTCTAGGTCTTGGCATCTCACCAAGATCCTCTCCTTGGTCTCTCACCAAGGTCCTATACTCATGGCATGCAAATGAGTCACATCTCTTGGTATTTCTCCAAGGGTCTCTAGGTCTTGGCATCTCACCAAGATCTTCAACCTTGGTCTCTCACCAAGGATTTCTACCTTCTGGCATATCGCCAACGGTCACTACTCTTGGCATCTCACCAAGAGTCTCTCCCTCTTGGCATCTCACCAAGAGTATCTGGATCTTGGCATCTCACCAAGATCCTCAACTTGGCCTCTCACCAAGTGACTTCCACCTGAAGTGGAACTTGAACCTGATCTGCCCGTTTCCGTAGCCAAGTGAGGCTCAAGCCTCTGTGGTGCCCTGCTTCTCCTCCTCATCAATCTCTAATACTTTGAATCCCCTGCACCAACCCTCTGTCTCGACAACTCTGAAATTGAAGCTGTCCCAAGTGGACCAGTCACCCCTGAAGATGGTGTCCTCAAAAATTGAGTCTGAGCTCCCTTTGAATCAATACTTTGAGTCAGTATGTCCTTATCAACTCTGTCTCCCCACCTGGCGTTGGATGGCGTATTAATTGACAAATAATCGACGAATGCACACTCCCTCGCAAACTGTGCATTAAACTCCTCCTCCTCGGCTGTCGCCGCCATACCACCTTGCTGCCTCTTCTTCTTCCTCTTGGGACACTGTCTGACATAGTGCCCCATCTCACCACAAACAAAGCATCTCACTTTGCTTATGTACTTCTTCCGCCCATTGCCACTCTCCTGTGGCTGGGTCCCTCCCTTGGGACCCTTTCTCGCACCCTCTCCAATTTTCTTCTTTCCCTTTGTCCAAAGAGCAAGATCCTCATCCTGCTCAGGCGTATGCTGCTGTCCTGAAGACCTAGAGCTGCACCTCAACTGCTCCTGTACGAAATCGTCCCAAAGTCTCTCCCAAGTAGGCATGACCTCTCGGGCAACGATGTCTTGTACAAATGGACCCCAAGGTTTGGAAAAGCTATTCAAAGCTGTTCTCACCAAAAAGTTTGGATCCACAATCTCTTCGACCACTGCTAACTCATCTATGATTTGAGTGAATCTGCCTAGGTATGATGTGACTGTCTCGAAATTGAGCATCTCAATGCTCCTGAGCTTGTCCTGCAGAACCATTTTCCGGTTCTGGTTTGGACTCTGGTAAAGCTTGCACAAGGATGCCCATATCTCATATGCATAGTCTTTACCAGTGAGATGGCGAATGATGTGGTCCCTCACCGCATCACAAATAGTCCTCTTTGCCTTGATGTTATTCTTCCTGAAACCTGCATCCAACAATGGTGATGGAGCAGGTGCAGGAGGAATCACCACGGGAGCTTGAACTATATCCCATAGTTCAAGGTGTTGATTTTTCAATAAACTAGGCTCAAGCACATTCCATTTTTAGCATTTTACTTGAACCATAAACAATTTGTTGTAGCAACCAAGATCACAAGAAGAAATACCATGCACAAGTACACAAGAAGTATCCTGTGAAACCCTTCTCAACAAGGGACGAGAACCCAACCAATCCTTTGCTATATTCTTCAAGAGAAAGACCTCCCACACCATAAACCTAGCACACAGAAGGGTGCTTACAAAACCCTAGAAGACTAGCGCCCAAGAGAGGTGCGCACTTTTCCCAAGAATAAGTACTTGCTGAAATTTTCAAACTCACACTTGTGTTGTGTTTCCTCAATGGAGAATTTACCTTTATTTACATTAGACTGAGTCTATCAACAATAGTGTCTATTGGCACGACATGGCCGACCTCAATAACTCACAATATAATTAATAATTACCATATTAATTATCTTTCACTTTATGGTGGGGCCGACCTGTATCCTTTACATCACAAATAGGGTTACAGGTAAGTCTGACTCTTGTGACAATAGTGATATTGTCTATGGTTAAATGAGCACATCCATCATATTCTAACAACTATTACCCTTATACCTTTACTTTATGTTCTAATTTCAATTTGACTTAGGAGATTTAAGTCAAAAGTGAAATATGTCACTTAAGTCATAAAGTGACAATTAATTCACTTAGTGGGTGAACTAAGAGACATAAAACAAACTATGGAAACTTGAGTAAGGTGGGTTTCTAAGTGAGATTTTTGAGATTAGATCTCACCCATTGATTAGACTTGGCTAGATTGAATCTAGGCCATTGGTCTTTTAGGTTTTGCCGAAGGGAGATTAAAGGAGGCAAAAGGGTAAGGATGAGACTCATTCTCACTTCAGAGAGTTGAGTGAAGAGAGGAAGAGAGGAAGAAGACTTGGGTGCATTCTTGAGGAGGAGAAGGGCACATGAGGTCAAGGTTTGGAGAAGAGCAAAGGGTGAGGG
>ML811734.1:110167-150556 GCA_009831015.1 Picea engelmannii
ACAGCATAGCAGATATCGGGTCTCGTATGTACGAGATACATCAAGGATCCAATGATTTGTCGATACAAGGTGGGGTCTTCTGGATCTGAGCCTGTGACTTGATCTTGGAGTTTCTTTAAGTTGGAGATCATTGGAGTAGTCATAGACTTGCAGTCCATCATGCCAAATCTGCGAAGGATATCAATCACATATTTACTCTGTGAGAGAAAGATCTCTCCTGGTTTCTGCCAAACTTCCAAGCCCAGAAAGTAGTGCATGAGCCCCAAATATTTCATTTCAAATTCTTCAGAAAGCTCCCTCTTAGTCTGAGCTATCAAGGTTTCCTCTCCAATGAGGAACAAATCATCCACATATAAGACTAGTAGAAATGGATGATTTTGAATGATTTTTATATAAAGATTTGGATTTGCTATGCTCTTGGAGAATCCAAGACTTTGTAGAAAGCTGTCAATTCTACCATACCAAGCTCTTGGAGCTTGTTTCAGCCTGTACAGAGCTTTCTTGAGTTTACATACATGAGATCTTTTATCATGTATTATGAAACCTCCAGGCTGCTCAATGTAAACCTCTTGTTCAACTTCACCGTTGAGGAAAGCAGTCTTAACGTCCATATGGTGAAGTTTCCAACCAAATACTGCTGCAAGTGAAATGATGATTCTGATAGAAGAATACCTGGCAACTGGAGCAAAGATTTCGTCGTAGTCAATACCTTCTTTCTGAGAGAAACCACGAGCCACAAATCTTGCCTTGTACTTCTCAATGCTGCCATCTGCTGCATGCTTTATCTTATAAAGCCATTTTGAAGTCACTACAGATTTGTTGTGAGGTCTAGGAACTACTGTCCATACATCATTCTTCAAAATAGAATCATATTCTTCGCTCATAGCATCCTTCCATACTTGATGTTTAGAAGCATCAGTAAAGGTGGAAGGTTCATAATCAATTACAGTATTTAATTTAGCTATTAGACCGGAGTACTTATCTGGTTTCTTGATTTCTCTGAAGGTGCCCTTCGGAGTTGAGTGCTTTTCTGCTTCTTTCAATATTTCTCGACACCAAGCTGGTTTCCTTTTGACAGGAGGTAACTCCATTGGGAATTCAATAGAGTCTCTTGATGGATCTGCTACAATCTCAGAGGTTTCCTCCCTCTGTTCATCTAGAGAAGAAGAATCAAGAGGTGGAGCTTTCTGCTCCTCTGTATCACATAAAAGATCTCTGGCCCGACGAAATGTTGTTTCTTCATGAAATGTCACATCTCTGCTTACTTCAATGAACTTTTGCCCAGGGATGTAAATCCTGTATGCTTTTGAGGTCTCACTGTATCCCACAAAAATTCATTTCTTACTAGAGGGCTCTAGTTTAGTTCTCTTTTCTTTTGGTATGTGTATGTAAACTGGACTGCCAAAGATTCTTAGATGCTCAATTGAGGGTTTACACCCGGTGAAAACTTCTTCAAGAGTTTTCGCTTCAAAGACTTTGTGAGGACATCTATTCTGTATGTATACTGCTGTACTGGCAGCCTCAGCCCAGAGAGATAGAGGCAAATTCTGATCATGCATCATGGCCCTGGCTGCTTCACAGATGGTTTCGTTCTTTCATTCAGCTACACCATTTTGCTGTGGGTTGTATGGCACGGTCAACTCCCTCTTAATTCCAGAAGCTCGATAGAGTTCATCATATTTGAGGGAGTCAAATTCTTTGCCGTTGTCTGTTCTGAAAACTCGGATGCGCCTTCCTGTTTGATTTTCAACAAGATTTTTGAAGTCTTGAAATCTGCTAAAAGATCATCTTTAGTCTTTAAGAAGTAAATCCAAGTTTTACGTGAACAATCATCAATAAAGATAATGTAATAGATACAACCATTCATAGAGGGTGCAGACATAGGACCACAAAGATCAGAATGGATTAAGTCTAAGATTCCATATGATTTTCTGTTACTGAGAGGATAAGGTTTCTTTATGTTCTTACCAAGTAAACAACCTTTACAGACACTGTTATGCTCAACAGAAAATACTGGCATACCTGTCACCATCTTTTGCAAACCTGGAAGTGCATTGTCGTTGAGGTGTCCAAGTCTCCTGTGCCAAAGCTCGCAAGGATTGATCGTCTCATGAACCAGAGCTTGAACGACTTGACCTGAAAGCTTGTACAATCCACACTCACGAGTTCCAATTGTTATAGCAGTACTTAAATCTTCATTTGNAATAAGACAATAAAACCCCAAACCAAACATGCAAGGGTAAAAGAGGGTTTGCAAGGTGGCAATACTCATTCCTTCATATCACATGGTGAACCTATTACTTTATCATCACTGCATATGGGACTTATCCCTCATGTGGTTATGTCTTTCTTCAAGGAAGGTCATGTACCATCAAATACTTGATAGAGGATCAAGTAGCCCCAGAACTTTTTCTGGGGTCTTATCCACCAAGGTCAGAGACCAAGGATCAACCCATGCCGTATGCATGGGTACCCTGGACATTTCCAGGGGCCCTAGGCTTATCTAGGGGCTTTAACTGCTTGGTCCTAGACCAAGAACCCCAGTCGTATACTGGGGGCCCTCTCAGGGGTCTTTTGCCATGGCACTGACTGTTTGGTCCCAGACCAAGTACCCCAGGAGTGCACTGGGGGCCCTACATCTCGTCTAGGGTCTTAGCCATCCTCCAGGAGAATGGCTCTTGCAGCTGCTTATAAATTTAACACTAGCTACCTCATATGGATCACTCAGATTCGTGATCAACTTGTAGCCATTGGTGAGGCAGTTGATGACACAAAGTTGGTGAATGTGGCATTGAATGGTTTTCCCAGGTCTTGGGAACCATTTGTGCAGGGGATTTGTGCACGACAAAAGTTGCCACCATTTGACAGACCTTGGATCGATTGCATCCAGGAGGAGGCTCAGATAGAGTCCAAGAATGGCAAGCAGAGAGGTATTGATGATGAGCTCCTGGTCCTAGTTTCTCATGCTAGGAAGGGCAAAAGAAATGGTTCTCCACGGAGAGAGGCATCTCCAGAGAAGAGGAAGAAGAATCAACAACTCTGTTCATCAACTATAGACAAATATTTTCTGGAGATATATATATATATATATTGATAATATGAAAAATGAATACATTGCTCTCATGACAGTATACCTTATAGGCATTGACTGGTCATGAGAGTGAACAGTGGTTGATAAAAATACGGAGCAAGAAAATAATCAAGAAGATTAAGAAGATGGAAATTGACAGAAAAGGCACTAAGTCGAAGCAACTCATATGTACATCAATGGTACATTTATAATACATATCAATATAACGAACTCACAACCGTATCATAACTAAACAATTGTTAAGGTCTATTTAGTACTTATAATTATTTCTAACAAACCCTCCTTTAATTTTAAGTTCGTACTAATGTATTAGCTCAACAACGAGGACTAGTGCCAAAGTTGATATGTCTTCAACAGATAACTCAAGGTTTGAAATCTCATGAGTGTCGATGAATATCTGCCTGAAAAATCGACAAAAGTGGATGTCGAAACCAAGTCTAAAAAAATCACTGTGTAACAAATGAACTAGACAACCTATAGGTGTTCATTGAAGTGAACCCAATATCGATGAGAGGAAACCCTGATGGGAAGTGAATTGGCTATATGTCCAACACATTCCAAGTGCTGAAAATGCCTAACAACCCTGAATGCGCCAAGCACAAATGTAGAAGAAACAAATGACCTCTGCTAGATTCAAAGATCATCCCTGTAAAGTCCGAAGTTTATCAAGTGAACAAATAAGTTCACAAACTGCTCTTAGAAATAGACACATAAAGAAACTGTCAATAATCCTGCTGACAAAAAATATGTCGAAAGGCATCCTAACCCTGTATCCATAAAAATCCCATGGGTAGTACACTAGGTGAATCACTAGTACTACCGAAAATTTGAACTGTCGTCAAAATGTTGAACTGTCATTAAAGTGTCGAATTCTCAAACCACCATCAAAGTCACAAGGTGAGTGAAAACCATCAAATGCCATAATGTGGCAAATAATCCATCCATCCAATATCCATCAGAAACCTTTATCCATCATAAATGCCAAGTGCTGAGTTGTCTTGGAAAAAATTCCTGTGAAGGTCAAACTGACCAATCCAAATCCAAATCATCAAATCATCAAATCAATCATCAAGTATAAAATATAATCATCTTGAATAAATACATCCACAATCTTGAATCCATCATCCATTTGCAAAAGCAATCCTAGAAATGATTGATGTCAAAACCATCGATTCTTTATCCTGTATCCTGAATCAATCATCATCATCCCCAAAATAAAACAACATCCTGACTGCTCCAATAGCTTGGCTTCTAAACTCCAAAGCCAGTTCCCTAACCATTCAAAATGTATATGTTTCCGCTGAATTTTCTTTCTCTTCTGACACCTTTCTGAGAGGCAATTGGTCTTCCCATAAAAACTGCATGGGTGAGGATCAAAACAATTTGACTCATCATGGCCAAACCGGTGATAGTTTTGGCACTGTACGGGTTCTTCGTCCAATTGATCATCATGATCATACAAATCTGCAATACCTAAAGAAACATCAACATCCTCAACAACTACATCAACATCCTTATCATCCTTAATTGCATCAACATCCTGTACCTGTTCAACATTTGGTACTTGTTCCTTAACATCTTCCAAAAAACCAATGCTCACAAATGTAATAGGTTTGCAATAATTAGGAATATGAAAAAGGTTGTCAGCATCCTTTTCATATCCTAAGCCATATCAATTCCTTTTTAGCTGCAATTCGTCCCAAGGTCTAACAATTTTAGCTGCATCATCCTTAAGCTTATCCTTAGCTGTATTTGTCATGCTGTCATTATCTGTCTTTTCAGTGACTTTATCCAACTCATCCTCATTTTTCTTAAGTTCATTATTCACCTGAATGTCTACTTGTCTTATCCTAGTGTCTCCATGTAATTCATTTTCATCATCTACATCAAATTCCTTGATTTGATTCATAACTGGAACATATTCAATGCCCTGTTGTTCACTGTCAATAGGTACTCCAAACAATGGATAATGTTGAAGAAATGTGAAATTAGAATGTTGATGCCGGAGGAGACTCAATTCATCAGATAACAATTTGTTGTGTATTTTAAACATATCAACCTTTCTATGCATGACTTTAAGAAGGTCAGCACTGTAGGAGTGCTTTTGTTTATTGAAATTGTAGATTCCGTAGTTGAGTTGATTAATGTATGCAGCAAATGAAACATTTCTTCAATCCTAGCCATTGTGATGCAAGAAAATTTTTGCAAACTTGTATGACCTTTTTTGAAAACCCCCTTATTCAATTTCAGGCGGGTTTATATACACAACTTCGAACTGCTATTTAAACCCCTTGTTAGCAGAATTTTTTGGCTTCCTATTCTGAGCTGATATATGTGTTAAAACAGCGGAAAAAACTTAGCTAATTAAAGGAGTAGGGCCCCAAATTGTCACTGACCAAACTCCTCTCCGTTTGGGCTAGTGCTTGCTAGCCTCTGGGGGGAGTCCTTAGGCACACTGAAGCGCCTTGCTGCTGATCTAAAGTCTGATTTTCTGCGTTTAAAAACAAAAAATCAGCAAACTGTTCGTCTTGGGCAACATGTAAAAGCGGCCCAAAATGATGAGGAAAAATGATTTCTTTCGCTTTTAAAGAACCTGCAGGGTTAGCACAATGATAATAGACTAGCAATAGAGAAGAAAAACCATTCAAATATCGGAATAATCACAATAATCACAATAAAATTTACCACAGTACTGCCAAGAAAAGAGGTTTGAAGACAAACACACTTCTTTATTGATTAAGCTTACAAGAGAGTTGATTGTGCCACACTTGGAAAGCTTACAACCGATACAATGACTACTTTTCTTAGAGAAGAGCCACTAGACTAGAGAAAGAGAGAGTCACTATGCTGCTGTTGCAATGAACTGACCAAGAACCACTATGAAGCATCCAATATATAGCATATGAGGGCACATATCCAAGGGAGAAGAAAAGGACACATGGGAGGCTAAAATGGGAAAGTAGAAGACATGAGCGCATGAGCAAGTATGGACTTGAGTGAGAGAAACACAAGTGGGAGAGGTGGAAGGTTTATTGTGCGCATGCGTATGAAGTTTAGCAAGCGAATGGATGAGTGTATACGTGAGAAGGAGTGGCGTGAGGGAGATGGTGTGAGTGGAGGTTTAAAGACAACACTTGAAGTAATAGTTAAGGTAAATGGCGGAGAGAAGCATGCACATGAGAGAGTGTGCATGCATAAGGGTAAAGGACGGATTATGGAGTATGACGTAGGATATTAGGAAGTAGTGAGGGAGTGAAAACCATACGTTATATTAACCCATGCATGCCTTTTTTAGAATATTATAACATGCACTTGTTGATGTTTTTACTTATATAGCTAGCAGTTACGGTTTTTCTTTGTTATTATAATGATTTAGCACATTAGCTGCATAAATAAGATCACTGAAAAAGAGGCAATCACAGAAACAATAGAGACACACAGATTATCCTGGGAAACCCTCATGGTGAAGAAAATCCAACAAAACTTCCTCAATATAGATAGACTAGAAACAAAGCAGAAGATCCTCCTTGTTGATGTTTGGACAACATCCGGAAGACATTCTCTTAGAATAATAATTAATAAATAATTATTGATTATTAAATATCATATATAATAAGTAAATGATAATAATAAATAGTTATTGATTATTCAAGGGATGTATCCTTTCATGGATGGTCACCATATGTTCCCTAAATATGGAACACTCATCATTGTAATAATATATTGATCATATCTTATATGAAGAAAAACAACATGGTATCATAGTGGGACTGGGCTTGACTCCTTCACAGGAGGGCCTAGGAAAATGAGAGTAGAGTAAAATGTTGGGAGTGTTAAATTTATGGGGTTGTTACAATCTCTATGTACAACATATTTACTTGTTTACTCCTACCTAAATTATAGAAAGAATTCCATAAATTATGGTGGGCAGTAATTTCTCATAAAAATGTCTAATTACCTAAATATGAGGAATGTACTGCATATTTACTTCTACCTATATTTATGCAAAGAATCGCATGAATTATGGAGGAATAATTTAACAAAGTCAAATGTTATGTGGATGGATTATAACCAAATTAATCTTTGGGTAGTTACAGAGGTATTCTCCATCTATTTATAAGAAAGAAAATTAAATTAAATTTTAAATTAAATTTTTCAAAGAGGTGTGTCTTTTTTCTGGATCAATCTAATATTACTATAAAAACACACTTGAAAGACACAACAATAAACACACATATTTTTTCTCTTTCACACGTGGGATACACGATCTAAGGAAGAGACTAAGAATTCAAAATTTTCCAAGTTACTTAGTGATGTTCTAGTGTTTACTAAAGTAATATCGTATATCATTGGAAGTAATTACCACTTGCGGAAAATTGTGTTTGTTTAATTTAACACTACAAAATCAACATGGGTAGCCGTATGACATCGAGTATATGACTGATGTGTGTTGGTAGCCGTATGACATCGAGTATATGATGGATGTGTGCTGGTAGCCGTATGACATTGAGTATATGATGGATGTGTGTTGGTAGCCATATGACTTCGAGTATATGATGGATGTGTGTTGGTCATAGTAGAAGACATATTATTTGAAGGGTCACTGTATATAGTTATGCACAAGATAAATTGATCTCCTCTAGGAGATGCTTTTTGTTGTTCTTGTTTCTTGTTCCGTGAAGGTCACAGGTAATAGCTCTGAGAAGAATCCATAATGATGGTCACAGGAGGCAGACATGGAGGGAAAGACCTTCCAACATGATATCAAGGAGAGACATTTCCAGACATGATGCTCATAGACAGGAAATCTCTAGGAGCAATGTAACTCCCAGGACGAGATCATGCTAGATAGCAGAGACAGTTCCAATGATCATGGATATAGCGAGTCAAGACCGACTGTAGCACAACTATGGTAGATCCAGTAGAGGAGGCAAACACATTATGAGACTCATAGAGAGCAGACATAGCAGTCCCAATACGTGAGTCGAGCCATGGGATGTTGAGGAAGCAGGCATGGCAATAGTTTTAGTGTATGTAGAGGCACTCCCAGAGAGGGAGGCGATACTACATATAGAGGGAGCAAAGATTGAGTTACCTCCAAAGAAGGAGGTAGAGCTACCTTCAGTGTCAGAGGGAGAAGAAACAGAGGAGGAGTCACCTCCAGCTCCAGAGGGAGTGTTGATGTTTTTCAGCTTCTTGAGACATTGGTTTCATGAGGGAGCCTCGATATATCAAGTATGGTCCAAGATGACTTAGCATGATCAACATTTACCTATGTTTTTGTGGGCCAAGGCATCCATGATTGCAGTGTATGTTCAGAACATAAGTCCTCATAAGACTTTGAGGAACATGACACCCGAGGAGGCCTTCACCAGAGTGAAGCTTGAGGTTGGACACTTTAGGATATTTGGGTGTCCAATATACATTCATGTACCCAAGGAGAAAACGATCAAGCTAGACCCTTCAGGAAGAAAGGGTACATTTGTCGGGTACAATGAGTCTTCGAAGGCATATCGGATCTACATCCTTGGTCAGATACAGATTGAGGTGAGAAGAGATGTTACCTTTGAGGAGGAGGTATCCTTTAAGAGATCTAGAGTATCTCACATGGAGATTGATCAAATTGATCCAATTGATCTCGCTGATCCTGTAGCTCTAGTTGATGTTCCCAGAGATATTGCAGTAGGTTGGAAGAGACCTACATGGGCTCGTCAGACTCTGCAGGAGGCAGAAGGATATGCAACTCCTCGTGGTACCTTCCGAGTGAGCAAGAGACCTTAGAGATATTCATGCTATGCTGCAGCTATGAGCCACATCATTCATTTTGGGCCTACCTGTTATGAGGAGGCAACTAGTCATGCAGTATGGAGAGATGTCTTGATGGAGGAGTATCAATCCATCATGAAGAATAATGTGTGGGATATTGTTCCGAGACCTGAGGGTAAGTCTGTAGTGACTTCCAAATGGATCTACAAGATCAAACACACAGTTGACGGGAGCATCGAGAGGCACAAAATGAGATTTGTTGCTAGAGGATTCTCTCAGGTGGAGGGAATAGATTATGAGGAGGCATTTGCTCTTGTTGCTCTATACACTTCTATCCGGATTATTATTTCCACTGCAACATCCATGGGTTGGAGAGTACATCAGATGGATGTAAAGACAACCTTTCTTATTGGAGAGATTGAGGAAGAAGTATACATCGAGCAACAAGATGGTTTCGTGATACATGAGAAGGAGTCTCATGTGTGCAGGTTGAAGAAGGTCTTGTATGGACTCAAGCAAGCACCTCGAGCTTGGTATGCAAGGATTGATGGACACCTGATGATTTTTGGGCTTCAGCAAAAGTGTTGTCGATCCCAGCCTATACTACAAGACTGTTAATGGTGAGTCCCTGATTTTGGTCCTCTATGTTGATGATTTATTCCTCACCGATAGAGAGAGCCTTATTGTTGAATGCAAGTATGCGTTGGCCTCTAAGTTTGAGGTGAAGGACCTTGGTATGATGCACTACTTCTTGGGAATAGAGGTGTGGCAGAGAACTGATGAGATCTTCTTGAGTCAGGGGAAGTACACAGTTGATATATTGAAGAAGTTTGGGATGCTGAACTTGAAGCCCGTGGCTACACCAATGGTGACAAATCTGAAGAAACTAAGTGTGTCTTCTTCCGATTCTGACGAAATTGATCCGATCTGTACAAACAATTGATTGGATAATTGATGTATCTGGTTAACACCATACCAAATATTTGCTATGCAGTGAGTGCACTTAGCCAGTTTATGAGTCAGCCAAGACAGACACATTGGATTGCTGTGAAGCATGTCTTGATATACCTGCGAGGCACAGTTGGACATGGTCTAAGATATACTTCCAATATTGATATGATATGGCAGGAATATATTGACTCTGATTGGGCAGGGAGCGCAGTGGACAAAAAGAGCACGTTCGGGTGTTGCTTCAGTTTGGGATCTTCCATGGTTTCCTGGTGTAGTAGGAATCAAACTTCTGTGGCTTTGAGCACAACAAAAGCAGAGTACATTGCATTAAGTACGTCAGTCCTTGAAGCAGTGTGGCTTCGCAAGCTCCTTGCAAATTTATCCGAACATGTGTTGGATTCCACCATTATTCATTATGGTAACCAAAGTTGTGTGAAGATCTCAGATAATCGAGTGTTTCATGACAAATCGAACCACATTGAGATAAAGTACCATTACATCTGAGGCATGATGTAGAGGAACGATGTACTGGTGCAGTACCTTCCTACAGATGAGTAGGTTGTTGATGTTCTTACCAAACCAGAACGAATTTCAAGTACTTCTGTGACAGACTTAGCATGGTCGAGAATGCCTCCCTCGCTAAGAGGGAGTGTTGATGTTTGCTGCTTCCTGAGACATTCTTCAGATCATACTCCTCTGTGACTGAGTTGAGTTGATCTGTGATGACAGTTATGCGAGAAGGGATAAGTGCGTTTTGGCTTATAGCCCAACGTCCCTTGTGGAGATCACATGAGGACACGTCCCTTGTGGAGAGCAGATGAGGACATGTAAAGGGAGTTGACGTTGACGTCACACACTATGGGGAGTTGACCCTAAGTGTTCCTAGAGGGAGTAGCCTCTAGAAGTCCACATGGGAGTGCCATGTGTGACAAACCTTTTGCTACTATGGTGGTTGTGTACCACTAGCGAAGACTGCGTGTCTCTGGACAATAGTTGTGTACTACTATGGAAAGATAGCTCCCTAGCAAAGAGGGAGTGTTGATGTTTCAGTATGGGGCAAACCTTCTCCTAGATTGGGTTGCAGACCACGGGAGATAGGATACATTTATATTAAAGGTGCACTTGTGGTAAATGGGCCCAAACGTAGTCCTTCCTTGATCATGATAAGGAATAATATGGACTCGAGGTGCTTGAAGTGCTTTCCACATGTCAGTTAGCATCATGCCGACATTCACTCACAGGTGTGTACTTGTGGTGAAAGATCCTGGTGTGGTCTTTGTCCTAGTCATGGTGATTTGACAAGGAATAATAAAGACTTTAGATGCTATATGCTATTACATGTGGACCTAGAGTGAGCCTGATCTTAGAGAGATTTAATTGGCTCAGAGGGAGAGCCGCAAGAGCCGCAGAAGGAGTTTCTCCTTGGTTCAGGTGGGAGAGAGACATCTCCCAACACTGACAAACAAGTGTCATGAGTCTAGGGTGAAGTTTGTATACTTCAAAGACAAGCTTGGCATGATGCAGAATGTCTCCCTCATTGAGAGGGAGTGTTGATGTTTGGACAACATCGGGAGGACATTCTCTTAGAATAATAATTAATAATATAATTATTGATTATTAAATATCATATATAATAATTAAATGATAATAATAAATAGTTATTGATTATTCAAGGGACGCATGCTTTCATGGATGGTCACCATATGTTCCCTATATATGGAACACTCATCATTGTAATAATATATCGATCATATCTTATATGAAGAAAAATAACACTCCTCTACCTCTTCACTAGGAAAGAGTAGCGCACTACTTAACGAAGATATACCAAGACACAGAACAAAACCCTCCTTGACGTCATCCCTAGTTGCAGTAGGTTCTCCTCCAAGACTGGTGCACTGTAGAGCTAGTTGGCGAGTGTATCCAAATGAGGCACTGGCCTCTCTTATAAATAGTGGTATGGTCAGCCTATAATTAGGTCTGGGTCGACCTGCCACTTTACCGTCTTAATTTACATTTAACTGTCAAGGCACAATAGGGCCGACTTTTGCTAAGGCACAATATGGCCTAATTAAATATAATATAATAATATTATTCAACTCTCAGGTAGAATATTCTTCGAAGTTACAATATTTCAACACTCCCTCTTAACAAGAAGGGTATTCTACTGACAACATTAATAACAACTGACTGGACTCAATACATCATCAAGAGGAGGGAACATCGTCATCAACATCGGGAGCATTATCGGTCATATCTATAGGCCATCGTAAGTTCTTCTCATCATCAACATCAGTAGAAACTGAACATCATCATCATTTGTAGCACGGAGCTGGAGTAACATCATCATCATCAACAACATGAAGTTGGAACAACAACATGAACAACACAAAGCTGGAATAATATCCATCATCATCAACAACATGAAGCTGGAACATCAACATGGACAACAATATAACTGGAACATCAACATCTATATGTGGCAACATAATGAGGCAGGTGCATCAATAACAACATCTGTGGTACTCTGACAGATCGTCCTTACCGAACCTTTGGGATCTGCCCAAGAATCATAAGATTCCCTAGGATATAAAATCCTAACTGTTGAATTTCTAGACTAGTTTACAACTGTAGTAAATAACCAAGATCTCAAGAAGATTAACCATGCACAAATTACAAAAATTAGGTCTGCTCGTTTCTCCATAGGCAATGCTTTTTCATTGCCACCCAACCATAGGCATCCTCAAGTGCCACCCTCGAGTAGAGCATAGTAGTTTATTCTGGGAAACCCTTCTACACAAGGGGAGAAAACCCAACACCTTCTTATAGAGAATATCCTTGCGAAGAAAAAATAACCAAGAACATGCTCTATTCACTAGAGCAAACCAGTAAGAAAGAATCCAACAATACTTATCTCATCATGGAGAGAACTCAACAATGTAAACCCTAGCCATAATGGTAGAGCACTAGTCCACCTCTAGCGCACCACCAAGACTGAGAGATATGACCTAACCAGACTTGTGCCTTCCTTCCTTCATTGGCTTGTAGCAGCTGCAACTCACACTCAGACTTGCACCCTTTTTTGCAGAGTGGAGAGTGTGTGTGTAAATGAGCTAGCGTCCACTCTTATTTATACTAATCTACCAATGAACTTTTACAGTGGGGCCGACCTGTCCTTTCTGGAATAGATATATGTACTTTATCTTTTTCTAGAAGGCCGACTTGACTTCTGGAACAATATATTTCTTTTGAGGCTTCTTTAATTCTTTCAATGGTTTTCCTTTGATGTCTTGGCACCTTCATCTAGAAGAGAGGTTATCCAGGAGGTGAATACCTCCCGCAGCGACCAGAAATATCAACAAACAAGCTACCACGTGGTACTCTGACAGATCGTCCTTACCAGACCTTCTAGATCCGCCCAGGAATCATAAGATTCCATAGGATTTACAATCCTAACTGAGCTATCACTATTGACCACAACTGGAATATACATGCACAGGTACTCTGACAGACCGTCCTCACCAGACCTTCGGGATTTGCCAAGGGATTATCATTCCCCGAGCATATAAAATCCTAACTGAGTTACATGTTGTTGGTCAAGATACCATAGTATCATCCGCATCACTCCCTCTTTTGAGGGAGGTCCTTTTAGACTACACCGAGCTTGTCTCGAAAGTACTCAAACTTCACATGAGATAGAGGCTTAGTCAACACATCTGCAACCTGCTCATCTGTGCCAACATATTGGAGCTTTACAGCTCCCTTCTGCACCATGTCACAAATGTAGTGATACTGGATCTCTATGTGCTTCGTCTTATCATGAAACAATGGGTTCAATGTCATATTTATGCAACTCTAGTTATCACATAGAATCATGGTAGCATCCATCTCTAGGTCAAATAGATCTGTCAACATCTTCCGAAGCCATATGGCTTCACAACTGGCGGAACATGCTGCAATGTACTCCAGTTCTACTCTACTGAGAGCAATACTGGACTACTTCCTACTTTGCCATGAAGTCATGGCTGATCTCAAACTGAAACAACATCCTAAAGTGCTTTTTTCTATTGGAAGCACTTCCATCATCAAATTGAAACAACATCCTGAAGTGTTTTTTTTTCTGTTGGAAGCACTCCCATCATCAAACTGAAACAACATCCATTATACAGGTAGCATCATCATAGCCACACAGGCTATCTCATGATCACACAGATCAAGTCACGAACATCATCATCACTATCCATCTAGCTGGCAATCACCTCCAACACTACTGGTTGGCACACCAGCCTAGGAAACATGGAAATCGGGTAGTAGTAATACATAGTTACTACAATGCCATCCAATAGATTACAACAATGTCGATCCATAGTAGTACATAACTGCTATCTAGTGGTACACAACCACTCCTAGTAGTGCACAACTACTATCTAGTGACACACAGTCACTGCCAATGGAACACATCCACCACAGTAGTACATAGCTACTGTCCAGAGACATACAGTCTCCACTGCAATCAACCAATAGCTACACAAGCTATCACCATGAAGTACAATAGTCTACTTGCATCAAATCATATCATTGTCTGCATCATCTCTCGAGGCCATACATAGTGTGATCTGCCTCAACATTTATGGCAATGAAGGGGTTTGCTCCATCAAAGTGTTGTACCATGAAAAAATAAAGTTGCTCTCCTAGAAAAATCAATTACCATGGTACCAACGTAACAACAAATTACAAGTTCTAATACACCAAACTTAGGAAATAATAAATCAATAAGTGTATAAACATCATCAAATGCACATCTTCCATAGGTGATGTCTAATATTACAATGTTATATCACCTAGGAAAATCCCACCAATGAAACATATATGACCACAACACATCAACATGTAAGTCTCTTTATGACATATTAATTATTAGTTAGTAGTTATTGTTATTATACATCCATAGTGGGCCTAATGGTTACGAACATGTGTTTCCTCCTAAGAGGTCACAAGTTCAAATCCAGAGAGGGGTAGGGTATGTATACCTCTGTAGACTTTAGCAATCAAATCACTGTGCGAAGGGGGTCCCTTGTCCCACAAATAAGGGGGTCTCATACACCAATTTGGTGTCTGGCTTGGCTGTGACCTTAAAATTAGATTATTATTATTATATTTATATTTTATATATTTATGTCTATTACACTTAGACATGGATGCATTTCAAAAAGAGAAAAAAGTTTGCTATTAGAAACTTCTGCAAGATCACCTCTAATCCATGTAACAGCTGTTTTTTCAATGTCAGTGGTCATTTTCTATAGGTGTTCAGASTTATGTTAGAGCAGAATTGTGTGGCAAGTTGGACATGGTCTGATGAGCTATTTGATCACGATGGTGTAATAAAGATGTCCATTCATAAATTTTKCTTTTAGATATCCTTTCTATTAGAGATGCTGTTGTCATTCAAAGTTTCCTTCAGGCTATTTGAATTGTTCATATCTAAGAACAGCAAAATTTTATTTTGAGATTTTCAGGCTATTTGAATTGTTCATATCTAAGAACAGCAAAATTTTATTTTGAGATTTTCCTTGCTCAGCTAGACCCTATATAATGCCTTGTTTGGACTATGTATTTAGGTCGATTTTTTTTTCTTGCATGCACATTTGAGTCTTTGTCTGGTCTTTCTAGCCTTTATTATCTTGCAGGTGTTTGGTGTAATATTAAATTCACATATTTCGTAGGATGCAGTCATGTTCTCACTAATATAATAGTTTAACGGAAAATGCCTTGTTTTACCTTGATTACATCATTGTAAACGTCTGGGTTTGAGTACCGTAATTATAATTTTCTTGGAAATATCAATTGCCTGTTGTATATGTCAGTCTCTTTAATTATTTATATTGGTTGTTGATGAAGACCAGATATCAGTCACCTTTGGGAATGAAGATGAATTGCTTTTGCTTCGATCAAGTGCTTCAGCTATCTCATTTCTTGGATATTTAGCTGCATTCAAGGTAAAATTTCTATTTTCTGTCCCAAAACATGTTATTGAATTTGATCTGAATTCTTGGAGTGTTTTTTTATGATCAGAAGACATGTTGATCAAAGTTGCAATCTTGAGAGGTGTTGGAAACATTTATGTTGTACGTTGTATCTATTTTGGACACTAAGTTATACTAGGAAGGACTTTAGATATATGTTCGTTGGTTTCATTTATATAGTTACCAAGTAATAGACATTGTGCATATTTCCAAATCTAGCTGCTACATATCTATGTTCTTTTGTTTTGGCAAGGGTAAGCACTCTTTTGATCAGACAAGAGCTATGAACCCCAACTTCTCATCATTGTAGTAAATCCCTACATTAATGTGGGGGCTGTCAAACTTGGCCAACTCATGCACAAGATTAGGGATTTATGATCATTGGGGTATAAACATGGGTCATTATCATGGCGATGCCTTTCTCATCTCTCTCTTCCATATTGTTTCTGTTGATGTTTCTGGTAGCTGCGGGAGGTATTCACCTCCGGGCTAACCTTTCTTATAGAAGAAGATGCCAAGACGTTAAAGGAAGACTATTGAAAGAATTAAAGAAACCTCAAAAGATATATAATATATATTGCTCCAGAAGTTAAGTTGGCCTGTCAGAAAAAGATAATGTAAATATATTTTCCAGAAAGGATAGGTCGGCCCCACTGGAAAAGATCATTGGTCAGATTAGTATAAATAATTGTTGCGCCTTTTTCATTTGACACACTCTCTCACATATCATAGTGCAAGTTTGGAAGAGAGTTGCAGCTGCAGCTGCAACTGCAACTGCTGAAGGAAGGAAGGCGCAAGTCTAGTTGGGGTATATCTCTCAGTCTTGGTGGTGCGCTAGATGTGGACTAGTGCTCTAGCACTCTGGCTAGGGTTTACATTGCTGATTTCTCTTCATGTTGAGATAAGTATTGCTGGATTCTTTCTTATTGGTTTGCTCTGGTGAATAGAGCTTGTTCTTGGTTATTATGTCTTTGGCATGGATCTTCTCTATAAGAAAAGGTTCCAGGTTTTCTCCCCATGTGTAGAAGGGTATCCTAGGATAACTACTATGCTCAACTCGGGCATGGCACTTGAGGATGCCTATGGTTGGGTGGCAATGAAAGAGCATTGCCTATGGAGAAACGAGCAAACCCATTTTTTTGTAATTTGTGCTTGGTTAAATCCTCTTGAGATCCTGGTTATTTACTGCAGTTGTGAACTAGTCTAGTATTCAAAACTTCAACATCAAAGCAGGTTCCTCAGAACAGTATAATCGCTAGAAGGAAGATCGTGAAATTTAGCACATGGTTGCAGTTGTAGTTGCAGTAATAGTTGCTTCGTGCCAGTTACAGGTGTTGCAATTTGGGTACCTTGGAAAGTGGCCCCCTTGTGTTTGTGAGCTTCTAAACACATGTGGGAAGTACTTTGTACCATGTACCATGTACTTTATGTCTAATTTCACTTTGACTTAGGAGATTTAAGTCAAAAGTGAAATTTGGTCATTTTACCCTAAAATGACAATTAATTCACTTTGTGGGTGAATTAAGGGACATAAAGTGAAACTATGGAAACTTAAGTAAAGTGAGTTTTGAGTTGAGATTTACTTGAGATGATCTCAACCATTGACTTAGGATGAGATGAGATGATCTCATCCACCCATTTATTAGGTTTCCTTAATCATCCTTGAGGAGGGCACAAGGGCAAAGGAGAGCTCATGATTCACTCTTATGTTCACTTGAGGAGGAGGAAGAGCATGAGCTTGAGAATGGAGGCATTGGAAGAGGGCAACTTGGGTGCTCCTTTCATGGAGGAGCTTTGCGAGCTTGGGTCCCTATTATTTGATGGTGGTCATACTTGCTTGGAGGAGGGTGCACATGAGGAGGAGGGCGCATCACCAGCAGGGAGCATCTACAGTTGGAGGAAGTCAGATCTGAGTGTTTTAGTGGAGAGGTAGCATACCAGAGCACATTGTGGTGCAAGGGTTTTTTCTTCAGAGCATCCAGGGTCAAGGGCGCTTCACTTCATCAGATTTGGCAACAAGAGGAGAGGGCGCACTATGCTTGGGCGCATATCTCCTTGGATCCTTTGGCATAGCTCGAGAGGAGTTTTCTTTGTATACAAGTTCCATCATATTGTATTTGTTGTTGTATCTCTTGCTTTAGACACCACTTATATATACTTCCATTCCAAACTGGTTTTCCTCGAGGGGTTTTTATCTAGGGTCATGTTGACCAAAAATACCTGTGTTCATTTTCATGTATGTTAGTGTTTAGAACAAGATTATTTTAGCTCTAAAAGATCTCTAGGTGTGTTATATAGCTTATGGTATGCATGTGCTAACATCTTGTGACAAAACTACATGTTAGAGCACCCATTTGGCCTATGTAACCGTAACGAGAACCAAAAGATGGTTATGTATGTTCGACTCAGGGGCATTCGTATGCTCCAGGATGAGTCGATCACTTCTTTCCTTGGTTGATTCACCCAGATCAAAGATGAGCTTGAAGTTGTTGGAGAGGTGGTGGACCCAGATTCTATGGCGAGGACAACCTTAAACATCTTTTCTAAACCATGGGGTCCATTCGTTTTTGGCATTGTTGCCAGGGGGGTCATGCCCACTTGGGAGAGTATGTGGGATGATTTTGTTCAGGAGGAGACTAGACTTATATCAGAGGCTTCTGGACAACAATAGATAGTGCAGGGTGACAAGAATCTTGCTCTTTGGACAAAGGGCAAGAAGAAGGCCGACGGGGAGGTTGGCAGGGTCCCAAGTCTGGGGCCCCACCACAGGGAGGAGAGAGCAACAGTGGGCAGAAGAGAGACATAAGCACGGTGAGATGCTTTGCTTGTAGGGAGATGGGTCACTATGCAGGATAGTGTCCCAAGAAGTAGAAGAAGCTGCAGGGTGTTTCAATAGCGACAACAAAGGAGATTGAGTTCGATGAACAGTTTGCGAGAGAGTGTGCATTCACGACTACTTTGTCTGTTGTTACACCATCTAACATCAGGTGGTGAGACAGAGTTGAGGATGACCTACTCACTTATAGTAGTGATTCAGAGGGAGCTCATACTCAATTTTCTTGGACACCATTAGCAGGGGTGACTAGTCCACCCGAGACAACTTCAGTTTCAGTGTTTCCGAGATAGAGGGTTGGTGCAGGGGCTTCAAAGCATCGGAGATCAATGAGGAGGAGCGACAAGGCACCACAGAGGCTTCAGCCTCACTTGGCTATAGAGACGGGTAGATCAGGTTTTGGATCCACTTCAAGGTGGAAGTTACTTGGCGAGAGGTGAAGTTGAGGATCTTGGTGAAATGTTGAGATCCAGGTGCTCTTGGTGAGATACCAAGAGGGGGAGACTCTTGGTGAGATGCCAAGAGTAGTGACCGTTGGCGAGATGCCAGGAGGTAGAAATCTTTGGTGGGGGACCAAGGTGGAGATCTTTGGTTTGATACCAAGATCTAGGTGATCTTGGATAGGTGGAGAGACACTTCCATCTATAGATCACGCAGATTGAGCAGATCTGTGTCAGACTACTTTCATTGATCATGGTACAACCATACTCACCGAGTATTTTCCAGTAGGCAACCATGTCCACTGCAGGGATTAGATTGGGGGTGAAGCGCACTTTCCTCGGTAAGAGGGAGTGTTGAGATTTGAGTACCTTGGAAACTAGTCCCCTTGTGTTTGTGAGCTTCTAAACACACGTGGGAAGTGCTTTGTACCATGTACCATGTACTTTATGTCTAATTTCACTTTGACTTAGGAGATTTAAGTCAAAAGTGAAATTTGGTCATTTTAGCCTAAAATGAGAATTAATTCTCTTTGTAGGTGAATTAAGTGACATAAAGTGAAACTATGGAAACTTAAGTAAAGTGGGTTTTGATTTGAGATTTACTTGAGATGATCTCAACCATTGACTTAGTATGAGATGCGATGATCTCATCCACCCATTTATTAGGTTTCCTTATGCATCCTTAAGGAGGGCGCAAGGGCAAAGGAGAGCTCATCATTCACTCTTATGTTCACTTGAGCAGAAGGAGGAAGATCATGAGTTTGAGAATGGCGGCATTGGAAGAGGGCAGCTTGGGTGCTTCCTTGAATGGAGGAGCTTGGGTTCCTATTATTTGATGGTGGTCATACTTGCTTGGAGGAGGGCGCACTTGAGGAGGAGGGCACATCGATAGCAGGGAGCATCTACATTTGGAGGAAGTTTGATCTGAGTCTCTCAGTGGAGAGGTAACATACGAGAGCACATTGTGGTGCAAGGGTTTCTTCTTCAGAGCATCCAGGGTCAAGGGCGCTTCACTTCATCAGATTTGGCAGCAAGAGGAGAGGGCGCACTAAGCTTGGACGCATATCTCTTTGGATTCTTTGGCATAGCTCGAGAGGAGCTTGCTTTGTATACAGGTTCCATCATATTGTATTTGTTGTTGTATCTCATGCTTTAGACACCACTTATATATACTTCCTTTCCAAACTGGTTTTCTCTGAGCGGGGGGTTATCCTGGGTCTTGTTGACCAAAAATACTTGTGTTCATTTTCAAGTATGATAGTGTTTAGAACAACATTATTTCAGCTCTAAGAGATCTCTAGGTGTGTTATATAGCTTATGGTATGCATGTGCTAACATCTTGTGACAAAACTACATACTAGAGCACCCATTTGGCATATGTAACCATAACGGAACAACAAAGAAGTTACTGAACAGTTCGCTGTTATAAAACAACAACAAACCCTTGTTTGACAGTTGAAACTTAGAGCCAACTTGAGGTCAAAGACAAAGCTAGTTGGCAACTTGTTAGGACTTGGAAAATCTTCAACATGTGCAGTCACCAGTTGTAGCTGCCAGGCGCCAGTCATAGTTTCTAGCTACTGGTTGCCAGTTGTGCAAGTCTTGAGACCAGAAGACAAATTGGACGGTGCTACAATTTCAGAGGTAAGCACTTGTATATATATATATATATATATATTAATTTATATCATTATCATGAGGGTGTTTGCAGGAGAAGGGACTCTTGTCCAAGCAACAACTTAGATCCAGAGGGATCTCATATATGCACAACGCACCCTCCAGGTTACCTCAGAGGCATGTCACTAGAGATAACGCTGAGAGGGAGCTATAGTGACGATTGCAAAAGGAAACTTATTGGATGGTGTCTAGTTTGAGACATGAAGCAGTCTGACCAGAGAAGGAGTTTGTACAGATTGACAGGTCGACTAGTTTAGGCCCTGGTGCATGATTCTATCAGTCTGAATGAGTTATGGCATAGGAGACTTGCTCATTTGCATTATAGAGCTCCTCTCGTTCTAGGGAAGATGGTGACGAGTCTTCCAAAGATTTGTATTGAGCATGATGGCATCTGTAGAGGTTTTGCTCATGGCACGAATGCCAAGGGATCTTTTCCGAGCAGTGACAACAAATCCAAGGGGATCTTGGAATTTCTGCATTCAGATTTGTGTGGGCCTATGAGAGTTGCTTCCTTGAGTGGATTAGGTCTCGTGGATGTGACAGTGTCAGTGACAGGTTGGACACTTCGGGATATTTAAGTGTCTTGTGTACATTCACGTACCCAAGGAGAAAAGGACGAGGCTAGACCTTTCAAGCAGGAAGGGTACATTTGTTGGGTACAATGAATCTTTGAAGGCATATCGGATCGACATCCGAGGTCAGAGATAGATTAAAGTGAGCAAGGATGTTTCCTTTGAGGAGGAGGTAGCCTTTAGGAGATCTAGAGGATCTCACATGTAGATAGTGTTGAAGTTTTACTTATACAACTAGCAGTTATGATTCTTCTTTATTATTATAATCATTTAACACATTAGTTGCATAAATAAGATCACTAAAAGACAGACAATCACAAAAACGATAGAGATATAGATTATCTTGGGAAACCCTCATTGGGGAGAAAACCCAACAAAAACTTCCTCAATATAGATAGACCAATGACCGAACAAAAGATCTTTCTCTATTCCTTCAATAGGAAGAGTAGCGCACCACTTGACCAAGAAATACGAAGACATAGACCAGGATCCTTCCTTGACGTCACCCCCAGTTGCAACAACTACTCCTCCAAGACTTGTGCACTGCAGAGCCGAGTAGTAAGTGTACAAATAAGGCACTGGCCTCTCTGATAAATAGTGGTCTTGCCAACCTATAATTAGGTCTGGGCCGACGTATCACGTTACCCTCTTAATTTACAATTAACTATCAAGGCATAATAGGGCCGCCTTTTACTAAGGCACAATAGGGCCTAATTAAATATAATATAATAATATTATTTAATTTTCTCTTAGGTAGAATATTCTTCGAAGTTACAATATTTCGACACTCCCCCCTTAACAAGAAGGGTATTCTACTGACAACATTAATAACAACTGACTGGACTGAATACATCATCAAGAGGAGGGGACATTGTCATCAGCATTGGGACCACTGTCGGTCATATCTATAGTTCATCGAAAGTTTTTCTCATCATCAACATCGGTAGAAACTGAACATCATCATCATCTGCAATGCGGAGCTGGCGTAACATCATCATTATCAACGACATGAAGCTGGAACATCAACATCAACAACATGAAGCTGGAATAACATCAACATCATCAACATCATGAAGCTGGAACATCAACATCAACAACAATATAACGAGAATAACATCATCATCAACAACATCATGAAACTAGAACATCAACATCAACAACACGAAGCTGGAACATCAACATCTATATGTGGCAACAGAATGAGGCAGGTGCATCAACAACATCTGTGGTACTCTGACAGATCGTCCTTACCGGACCTTCGGGATTTGCCCAGGAATCATAAGATTCCCTAGGATATAGAATCTTAACTGAGCTACCACTACTGACCACAACTGGCATATACATGCATAGGTACTCTGAGAGACTGTCCTTATCGGACCTTCGGGATCTGCCCAAGGATGATTAGTCCCCTAGGATATAAAATCCTAACTGAGCTACCTGCTGTTGGTCAGGATACCATAGTATCATCAACATCACTCCCCCTTTTGAGGGAGGTCCTTTCGGACTACACCAAACTTGTCTTGGAAGTACTCAAACTTCACACGAGATAGAGGCTTAGTCAACACATCTGCATCCTGCTCATTTGTGCCAACATATTGGAGTCTTACAACTCCCTTCTGCACCATGTCATGAATGTAGTGATACCATATCTCTATGTGCTTTGTCTTATCATTGAACACTGTCTTATCATGGAACACTGGGTTCTCTGTCATCTTTATGCAACTCTGGTTATCACATAGAATCGTGGTAGCTTCCATCTCCAGGTCAAATAGATCTGTCAACAACTTCCGAAGATATATTGATTCACAACTGGCGGAGCATGTTGCATTGTACTCCGCTTCTGTCGTACTGAGAGCAATACTGGATTGCTTCCTGCTTTGCTATGAAGTCATGGCTGACCCCAAACTGAAACAACATCTCGAAGTGCTCTTTCTGTCTGAAGCACTTCCAACCCAATCTGAATCAGTATAACCATAAAGTTTGAAGTCATGATCTCCAGTATAACAGAGACCATAATCCAACGTACCCTTAATGTATTTCATCACATGCTTTGCAGCTACAAAGTGAACACGTCTGGGCTCCATTAGATACCGACTCAAGGTGTTCACAACAAAGCATATATCTGGCTTGGTATTCGTTAGATACATCAACGAACCAATAATTTGTTTGTATAGAGTAGCATCAACTAACTCTGACGAAGTATCAACCATGAGCTTCAAATTTGTCTCCATGGGTGTGGCCATGGATTTACATTACAACATGTCAAACTTCTTCAATATTTCAATTGCATACTTCCCTTGGTTAAGGAAGATCTTCTTTGGGCTGTGCCAAACTTCAAGACCTAAGAAATAATGCATCAAGCCTAGGTCTTTCATCTCAAATTCTGCAGCGAGCTTCTTCTTGCAATTTGTAATGAGCTTTTCTTCTCCTGTTAAGAATAAATCATCCACATATAGTAGCAATATAGCTGGCTCATCATTTATAATCTTGAAGTAAAGATTAGAATCAACTTTACTCTTGGTAAATCCCAAGCTCATCAAAAAACTATCAATCCTGCCATACCAAGCTCTTGGAGCTTGCTTCAACTTGTAGACATGAGTCTTCATGTCCTGTACTTCGAAACAAAATTTTCACTTCACATTGTACCAACTTGGTGCACTTGCTCAACTGCAACTCAATCTGCATAATCATGTGTTGGTTCTATGTGATTTCTGCAAAGCACTATTTGTTTCAGTGCTTGAGAGTATGTCCTCTACTTTTTTTGCAAATATTCCTTCTGAAACCGGGACTCTGCATCTACCGCTGCTATATCTAAAGATGAGAATGACTGCTCTATTCTCACTGTAGCTATTGAAATCTGAGAGTAGCTCCTCTATTCTATCACAACAACAAATTCATCTGAAACTGAGAGTGGCTCAATAATTAATACTGAAAGAAGTGTTGCAGGAAGCTCCGCCCCCCACACTTCGAAGCCCCGAAGCTCGATCCGAGCCGGTGCGTCCAGGAAGCTTCGTCGAAAGCGCGCTTTAAAGAAAATTTGGACGCTTCCTGGTCTTTTGGAAGCTCCATGCTTCGAAGCACGCTTCCAAGGGTGCTTTGTACGCTTCCAAGGAAGCTTCCTTAGCACTTCCGTACGCTTCCTAGGACGCTTCCCAGGTTCGATATGTTTTGCAATTCACCAAGCCAATTTATCACATGATCAAGTTTGCAGATTCAAATTGACCAATCATTTGGAAGGTGTATGAGCAAATGGATAGCATGCTAGGGTAGATTAAAGACATTGTATATGCCTTAGCATATGTGCTAACACCTAAATACTATAATGTATCATGGCTTTCATCACCAACACCTAGTGGTGGGTCCAAGAAAAGACCACACCAAGATCAAAAGGTTCAAGTTGGTTATATGAAAGCATTAGAAAAATTGATCCGGATGAGGAGTGTGACAACGTAATTAGCAACTACCTCAATTTAAACTTTATTGTTTTGGACCTTTCGATCTTCATACTTCAGTGTAGATGGCCTATTTTGTAAACATAACTAATTGTTAATGACTCATGTTATTGTTGACAGTTGTTGGATATTTGAATTCATTTCATATATTTATGGTCTACTTTCTATTATATCAATATGTCTTAAAAAATTGTATGTTGGTTTGTAAGTTTGTAATTGTTGGAATCTAGATGGTTGATGCTCGAATGATTAATCATTGATGTACTATGGATGCCATTTCTATCTATATTGATGTACAAATATGCATGTTTTCATATATTCTGCAGCTAATTTGTCCTTCTGCATGTTTTTCTGAATATAAACGCAATATATATATATATATATATATATATATATATATATATATAACATACGCTTCCGGGATGCTTCGCTTCCGAGGATTTTTGGAAAATGACGCTTCCTATGCTCCCGCTTCCTAAAACGCTCCCGCTTCGTGCAACATTGACTGAAAGTAGCTCTTCTTCTTTCATGGAGGTAACTCTATCTGTTGTAGTCATGTCTCCATGGCTCGACTCATGTACTGCACCAACTAGCACTGGAGATAACTCAATCTCAAATACAGGGATTGTCATACCTACTCCCTCTGAATCTCGTACTATGTCGGCTTCTTTTAGTGAATCATGTTATTTTTATATATACTTTTCTGATTACTGGAGCAAGTGTCTCGTCATAGTCTTCTCCCTCTTGCTGGGAGAATTCTCTGGACACAAA
Organism: Picea engelmannii; assembly: GCA_009831015.1. NCBI lineage: Eukaryota > Viridiplantae > Streptophyta > Pinopsida > Pinales > Pinaceae > Picea > Picea engelmannii. The sequence goes on from ML811734.1 coordinate 135,744, forward strand.
TCAGGCTTATGCATCTCTATGAATGGTCTTGGGGAGGCTCCTCCTCCGTACTGGATCATGAGGGTTGATTCCCTCTAAACTTTAGCTCCTTCTGAGTTGGTACTTGGTGGGGCCACCTTTTTGACCACTGATGGAGCCATCTGCTTCTCATGATATGATTCATCAATGCTATATGTCTTTTCATCCTGCAAAGTATCACGAGACCATATTGGTCTCTTCTTGGTTACTACAATGGTTTTGGGTAGGCCCTTATGGCTCTACTAGCTTTTTCTGCTCCTTCTGAGCCTTGATTTCTTCTGAGTCTACAAAAAATTTAGAGTCTTTGCAGGATATAGCTGAGTCAGACTTCAAACGAATTCTGCTTCCTGTCAAGGTGGCTTCATTATTCATTGACCAAGTCTACTGTGAGTTCTATTCTAATGTTCGGTCATCTTTGGAGCTTTCTACTACTTATAATCAATCTCCATATGAGATACTCTGTATCTCAAAAGTAGCTTCTTTTTCATCTTCTTTCGTACATGGATGTATACAGTCATGTATACAACTTGGATAGTTTGCTCCATGTCTCATCTAATATGTTTCCTCCTGCAACCGTCATTATAGCTCCCTTAGGGTTATCACCTATGACCTGCTCGGAACAAGAACAACAGGGGAGAAACAATAGACAAGAATAATACTTTTTATAATAATAATAAAAACAATAGTGAGAACGATCGTCACAGTAGCTCCTTCAGAGCTATCACTTGTGACCTGCTCGAAACAAGGGTAAAAAAGTAAGATATACAATAATAAGGAATGAGAGAAACACTCTTCTAGTGTTGTGATCAATCATTCCTCCATGGTAACCTGGAAACAAAAACAAGATTTTTCTCTTCAAGGAGATGTTAGTTATATCTAGTAAATGATTACAATAAGCATTTATCGCAATAGTGCTCACAAGCTACGAAGTATTCAATAATAAAACTTTTCAAAGATAGCTATCACAACTATAGTGTTTAGCAGTTATCAAACTTGATATGTGTAAATTTGAATCTTATCAATTTAATCAATCAAACCTGGAACTTGGAGTCTTGTTCTCAAGAATGAATGTGTTGCTTTTCTTCCGTGTCTCCTTCACTCAAGATGACAAGTACTTTCTTCAACCTGCCCTCTGTACTAAGACAATATGCTATCTCTGACAGTATCGACAGGTAGTCAAAGATGGATTGTATGAGTACTTATAGTGCATGGTCCTTGATGAGAGTGAGCAAATGAAAATACATTGAGAGATTGGTTCTTTTAGTAGAGGCACAAGTATCTTTGGAGAAAACCTAACAAAGATTGCAAGAGATTTGGACCAACTAGGTAAGCAGTACCAAAGTTTTTTTAAGTGTAATTGTTTAAACTTTAAATACTTGATTTTTTAGCCGAAGTCACAATCTGATTTGTTGAACTAACTTTGTCTTTGCAACACATTGGTTGGTGTCATTTCGTAGCCAATGCCCTCAATTGCAAAAGTTTGTGATTCGAGTTGCGAGTCAAACTTGTAGTGCTTTTGTGTGTGAGTGCAATTGCTCTGTTTTTGAGGGGATTCACACGAAGAAGAGAAATCGCTTGGAACAAAAAAAAGAAATGATCTTGTCTTCATGTAGTACAACATCCATCTTAGGTGCAACTAGTTGCTAAACAAAAGACCTAATACAGATCCCATCGTGTTGGATGATATTGATCCAACCTCAGAATGGGTAGAGGAGTTTCACCTGACAGAGTTTGTTCCTAATTATGATATTGATGACTTGGGGTGGATTGGTTTGGATCCGGATCCACTTGCGGGAGTACACGTAGCACTAGGCATGGCATATGCAAGCATGAGCCATGCAACTCATGCTTCAACTAGTACTATTACTACAGTCGCAGATGTCCCCGAAGAGTCTGACGAGTCCAAAGACTCTGAGCTAGAGGATGATCTTGTAGGTTATGCCGGGGATCCCATTTCTAGTAATGGTGATGAGTTTGATGATTAATCATGTTGATCAATGATTTGTATAGGCCAGTAGGCTGTAGCATGTTTTTAGGACTCTAGAAGCCATTTAGAGCCTCATTGATTATGTATTTTGTTTTTGATATGTATTGCACTCAGTGCCTTTTTGATATATTCACCCTTACATGGTATATACATGAGTAGACTTTGCATATTTTGTCTCTTATGGTTTGAAATCTTTAAAGTATATTTTTTCATTAAAATTTAAATATTTTATGTATTTTTTGTAAATTGAGTCATTAAATTTAAACCAGTCCGAGTCATGGCCAAGTTTGAGTTGACCCTTGGCCAATTCCAAGGCCAAGTTGGAGTTTTAAATTTAATACATTGGTGTCAACAATTCAGTGGCAAAAATAACTGAAGTGAATCCATGCAAAATAAAATCCATAAGAAGTTTGATGATTCTCTTGGTATTAAGAAATTTATATAGAGATGATGGTCCTAGTTCTAGTTCGATATTATGTATTTGAAATATTAATTTTTTTTGTATGTACCTATGTTAAATGATGTGATTTAGCATATGACAAGCATATCCCCGTAATCATGATTGTTGATGGTTCATAGTCAACCAAAAATGACTTGATAAAATGAATGGTTCATGGTAAGCCAAAAACCCCTTGAAAATTGTAATGGTTTATGGTAACACACAAAAACATGGAATATGGTTCAGGGTAATCCAGAGAAAAACCAATTGATTATCTATGTTGAAGGGGAGGAAAAGATTTGTGATATGAGAATTGTTGACGAATCATGTATGCGTAAAAGTTTCCTAGAGAACCAACAGATACAATGGCTGTTGACCGATGTATTTCGAAGGATGATGAATTTTATTTTATGGACATCAACAAATATGATGTTTATTTCCAAGTACAAATTTTAGTGTCGAAGAGACCAAAATAAACCAATGGTAAAGCTGACAGATGAAAAATGAAGAAGAGCAAAGATGAAGATTGAAGAAGACAGAAGATGAAGCTTGAACACTGAAGATTGATTGTACCGATTAAAGGACTGAAGATTGATTGTACCGATTAAAGGACTGAAGATTTAAGAGACTAGAAGAAATGAGGATTGAATCACAATTATTCATTAAGGGGAAGTATGGAGGAATAACTCCTACTTGTGATATTTGATAAGTAGGCTGTGCATAAAAGTCTACGTATGAATCAATGATAAGTACTGTTGCTGTCCTAATACACACCTGGGGTAACATGGAATAAACCTTCAATCCACTTGGTGTGTCCTTGGGGGCAAGTCTTGAGTCAAGGTGTTGTCACCTGATCCTCAACTCTGCTGTCTAGGCCAACTCCTAGCGAAGCCAAGGGGGGTAGTCCCTATAAAAATAAATCTAAGGCTTTTCTAAACTAAGAAAGAAAAACACTTTAATCTAGGAGTTTATTGCTGAAAATAAAATTAGATCATTCAACACTTAACATTTATCATCATAAAGAAAATATTTCTCATGAGACATTCATACATCAAAATGATACAACATCTGCAATATTCAAGAGCATAAAAGAAGATTAGATAACATGCATAAGTGTAACTGCTCACATAAGGTAAATTGAATATACTTTTAACTAGTGCCTTAAAGGGAGTCATGGACAGTGTAGATCGAAGATTTTATTAAGGTAAATTTTGTATTTAGTTAATGAAGAGTGTTTGGCCCCTTAGGAAGCTTGTTCTTTGCTTGGACTTGTTGAGAGTTTACCGAAACCCAATGGTCTCACTAGTAAACTTACCAAAAGTGCTGGATGTACAACACAGTAAACCGTCTTACTTCGTAGGTCACTTTTAGGCCTTTTCCTCCTAATGAACTAACAACTTAAGAGATTGCCCTATTAAACTAGCAAGGTTCAATTACTTGATAAAAGCTTGAAAATAGATAGATCACACACCCTGCTTTGTAAATAAAGTACTTGCACAAACACTTGAAAGTGTAAAGAAATGAATTGCAACAATTAAATGTATGTACCTTGCTTTGTAGTTGAGAAAAGATTAACAAGATATTGTTTTAAATTTTAAAAACTGTTGCAAGATTGATTGAAAAAGAGGAAAGTACTTGAAGTAAAGCTAGCTAAGCATGCATGATAGATTTAAGACTTGGTTAACATGCATAAAGATTAGAGTGTTGTAGTGTGTCCGATATATTTGACTTGTGTATTTGATTACTAGATTTTAAGCATGCACAATCCAAAAAAAGAAACAAAACCCACAACACAAATCCCCCTAACGGGGATAAAGAAACTGGGCGCAAATGGCCTGCTTTTATTGCACTATTACAACGGAGAACCAATGTTCTCTTTGAGCTTTTAGCTCTTTAGAAAGAAAGGGATCCTTATAATTGGATCGTTTAGAAGAATACAAGAAAGAGATAGAAAAAATGAGAACTTCACTGGACGAAGTTGAAACCCCCCAGGGTGCCCCGGAAGCCTTGATTTTGCCCAAAACTGGCAGAATCTCCTCTTGAACCTGTATTTGCTGCAAGAAAACAAGTAAACCAAGTTAGAAAATGGTGAGAAAAGGTTTTAAACAATAAAAATTTTAATCAAAATTTTAGAAAATTTTCTAAGGCAAAACTGCAATTTTTAGGGCCTTTTGGGCAGCTTGCATGGACCTAACTTAGGCTCTTTTGAATGCTTCTATTTGCTGTTTTAAAACAACAAACATAAGGCAACCAATTAGCTTGATCAGAAACTTAAAGCTAAGAAAATTTTTTGATCTAAGTTCTAGGTGAAAAAGATCAAAAAATTGCCTAAAACTAGCCTAGATCTATCCTTTGAAATTAACAACTTATAGCTCAGATCTAGAATAAATTGCATGCAGATTTTATTTGTTTAAAATTGAAATTTAGAATTATTCTAAGTTGCATGCAATCAAAGAAAAAGATGGGAAAGGAAGTTTATCAGTTTTCTGGAGTCTTCGCCTGAGCCTGGAACTTTTGGGCTATGGGGTTCTCTTGATGTGAAGAAGAGGGAGCTTGATCCTTGGATCTCTTTGGACGAAGACGATGGAAACAACCACGTGTCGATCCTCCAAGCTTGAGGAACCTGCAACTATACACTTCAATCCTGCAACAAAATGGTTAAAGGCCTTCCCTACACAACACAACTCACACACACATGTTAATTTAACCAAAAATAAAGCATGCAGTGTAAGAGTCTATGAAATAAAGAAGCAATAAGACAAATCAAGTTAGATTATTCTTACCCTATTATATTAGAGCATACCTTATAGGCTTCACCAATTAATCACAAAACTGGAATGTAAAAATACATGTTATCTCATGATAAAATTTGCATTGAGATCAAAGCATCCACACATTTGAGTCCACACCAAAATAGCTCCAAAGTCTTTCTTATTCCAAAATGATTACAACAGTATTACAATAGCTTGCCCAAAACTAAACTAACTTGAGGAGAGGTCGTCCCTTTCTTATATAGCATTTGAGGTGACAATTCCTAAGTGAGGATGCACTAGGGTTAGGTTCAGGGTTTAGGTAATGCGTGGGTGATGAGGGAGTGGTGCACTAGTGAATGGATAGATGCGTGGGAGTGAAGGGGAGTGAAGGAAGGTGGAGGGTGAGTGGATGTGGAGTGAAGGCGAGTGATGGGAGGTGAGAGTGGGAGTGAAGGGGAGTGAAGGTTCAGTTAAAGAATGGGTGGGCCCTTTAGCAGATGCGCCATGCTCTGGGAATGCGTCACCTAGGAGAAGGGGTCGAGTTCCCACGTTGGGATCTCCTCCTGACTCCATGTCACCTCAATCAAGTGGACCCTACCTCAGTTAAACTCGCCTAGGGCCTCCAGTCAACTGGGGACATGAAAAAACATGTCTCAATCATGTTCCCCAGTTCTCCTAAAATTTAGGAGATTAATTTCATTATCCATTTTCCATATTTTTCAAGTAATTTTGATTTTTTAGTGATAATAATCACTTTTTTTCTTTGAAAGATAGGAAATAGGGATTTACATGGTGTTCTGGACTAGAAAACAACTGTAAATATGGCATCTGACAATGTTTGATGCCATATGTTTTACATTTATTGACTCAAAATTAATAAATTCCATTTTTGTGGGAATTTAATCAATTCACTGAAAACTTAAACAAAACCTATCAAACCTAGCCGCAATTTCCCAATGATTCAATCAATATGTTCTAGTATGCGCTTATATACATTTAGACACTAGACATTGGATTTTCCATGCCAAAACCTGCTTGCCAACACATACTCCGGCTTTGGAGCTTAGTCTTTTGAGTGAAAAAAACTTAGAAATTATTTAATCGCTCACTATGGCAAGCAAAAAAAATATTTAACAAGTAGAAAAAAACACTCCAAAGTATGTGCTCACTCCTGGTCTTGGGTGGCCAATAGCCTTTTACAATATCTCATACTTAGGACATTTATTACAATGGTGGAAATGCGGGAAAAAGGGAGTCTTTTACAAGACCGGCTGAACTCTGAACTCTGCAAATATTAGCACTGATTGCTCATTCTCTGGCGGCTCTTCAAAAAATTCAGCTTGTGCAAAATGATGGATAACAAGTACAAAAGAGAGAACTTAGGGAGGAAGATCAATGGAGAGATTCATAGAGAGATTATGCGAGATTGTTATGGAGAGGCTTGAACTGAATGTTTAAATTGGTAATATTTTTATGGTCATCTAGAGCTATATAAAGGGACCTAATGTACAAAGAAAAATACACAGGGTTAATGAATGATTGAGTAGAATTTCCCCTTTGGGGGTTTCGCAAGTGCAAGCTCCTAGTGTCCCTTGCTGATATGTGTGGATTATTTTATTGCTATGCATTTTCAAATCCAGCACATCTTTGCATCTGACTCAGCATCAAAGTGAATTTCAAATGGCATCTTTCTTCGAGTAGGTTTTCCTCTGTTCCTTTTCTCTCCTGTTCAATGTTTTTTTTTGTGAAAAAGAAGTGTTTCGTTAAAATTCAGAACTGCAAGATTTTTTGAGCTATACGGCCTACCTATTTTATGGGATTGCCTCTATATTGTGATGTATGATTTACTTTCTTCCTGTATGATCTAGTTTTATGTTGTATGCTTGCTTTTCTGCAGTAAAACTTGTTTTTTTTTGTATAGCAGACATTTTTGTTGCACGGTTTCTTTTCCATTGCACATACTTCTATACTTACTGTACTATGCATTCTAGTATACTAGCAATCTATTGTCATATTTTTTTCTCAAAAATTACAAGAAGAAAGACAAGCACAAAGATGATTATTTTTTCTTTTTATTTACACTGGCTTCATATTATTAAGCATCCCCAAACAATATTTGTCGAGCATCATATCTCATTTAGTTTATTGCATACAAATCCCACAACCAACGCCAACAGATACAAAAAATCAACCCCAGCTGTACATGAGTGGTTGAAAAATGTTTGACTGATGATGATCTGACCAGACAAAAAATGTCCCAAACGTTGTAGAATGAAAATTTGATTGACAAGAGCAGCCGGAATGCCACGAAGCAGATAGATGGGACCAGTTCCAAAAACCAGTCTGATAACATTTGAACCAACAGAACTTCAAATCAGGCTGCAATAGTATGAATCATGCAGTCTGACTCACGTTTCTTACAGCAAGAAGAAACAACACAGGTAGAATACAATTGCAACCCACAAGCGTGAACCAATCAAAATGATGCCCTAGCAAAAATTCAATGGCTCACTCATTGTTGCAGAGTTACAGTGAAGTGCAGAGGATTGGTGGATCAGAGTTGAGTTTGTAATCATTCCATTCACACAACCTATTATTCATTTTGATCTGAAAATCAGATAGATAGGCCACGCACAAGGGAAGAATATGAGGATAAGGAGACAATGCTTGAAACATTTGAAGACATAATGCAGAAGGAGAAAGAGGTCAGAATATAGTTGATGGACATGTTCAACTTAGCACATGCTCTCTATCCAAGGTATTATGCACCTGACTTCATCAATGGAAGCATTGGGAAGAGGAAGGCCCCACATAGGGACAAGGAGGTGTCCATGGGAGTGAAGGAAACTGTCGACAAAATTTTCTGAAGTCTAGTAGATGCCTTACTTGTTCTAACCCAGTATGTAGAGTTTTCTATTGGAATTGAAAGCTTTGCCAACGTCATTGCTATCTTTGAAAAGATGACAGTGGCACTGGTACAATGGTGGGCAATCCATGGTGCAGCAGAAGAAGATCTACAGTTCATTTCCTGTCATAACTGGGTAGTTCATCTACATGTGAGAGGAACTAGAGCACCTACAACTTCATACATTCAGTAAATGGTAATGGGTTGGCTCCCAAGAAGGCTGAAGATCTTCTCTTCATTCTTTTGAATTTTTTCCTGATCTCTCAAAAGAAAGAAGTATATTCATCAGGAGATTCAAGGGAGTGTGATGTGGATCTTGAAGATGCTGACATAGAATTAGCTTTTGCAACTTTGAAGTTTGAACTGACTTTTGGAGTACGTATCTCAGCAGCTAGAAGTAGAACTGGAGCTTCTTTTATGGCCCCTTGTGCGGCATTACCATTTCCAGGCTCACTCAGCTTTCCAATCCTTGAGATTACTTGCTATCAGATGTATGACGATGTTGAGCTTGATGATCTTGACCATTTTTTTATTGTATGCCTTATGGCTTAGTTGGCAAGGCCCAAAGTCGCCAAGTACTAGTGTCTTGACTCTTGATTATTGATGTAATAATCACTTTTTGAATTCTAATATATCGAATTTTTTTTCGTTTGTACCCTCATATTGTCATCTATGTTCTCATTTCTATGCTATTTGAATAGTTGGATTGATATTTTTTTATTATCGGTGATTTTTTTAGGTCTGGTTCTATTTTTTTCACTATGTCGTAAAATTTTGAGGATTGTCATTTCTGTATCAGAACTGGTTCTGTAACTGAAATTTCCCTGTTTCTGGTGACTTTGAGAATATATTTTGACAAAGAACTTGTAGAATCGAAGAGAAACCTCAAGAAGAGTATTGCTTTCTTCTGCAGAGTTATAATATATTTGTCTCGTTCTATGACCATGTGTTATCTGTTTTCCTTCTATGGGTTTTGATATCTATGTTTTTCATTATTTCTGTTGGCTAACTGACTGTTGGTTCAATGGTGAGGTCAATGGTGTGTTAAGATGTCCTCAAGGGTTAAATCTTGTGGTCTGCCACACTTGCATGGCATGAGTTTCAAAGGGATGGGGTTGGTACAAGTGCCAGACAATTTTGGCATAATATATACAGCTTTTCACGATGGAACTGGTTAGGGCCTATTTCTCAAAGCACTTCCAAAAAAGTTATGTTTTGCATAAGGTCATAGAGCCAAGACATTTGGGTGTTTTCTTTGTGGATTAACTCAAGTCTACATTAAATATGTCATGCCATTTTTTTGAGAAACTTTTTCCACTATCGTTTTACTTCTAGACATCGAGGTGTATGCCATGGTAAATGCACATTGTGATTAGTTATTTGTCAATTGGATAAAGTCAATCAGTGTGTTATTAGCACATCAGTATTAAGACTATGCATGCAGACTTTTGGATAGCCTGTTCTACTTACATCTCCGATCTCTTTCTACCAATGTTTCCTTCTAATCCTATCACATAATCTCAGTGATTGTGATCCTTTATAGACCTTTCATTCAATTTTGATGTTTTCTTCTTGGCCTGCTTTAGTTGCTAGAATTCTTTTCATTAGTGTTCCTTTTATAAGTTGCAAGGATGATTGGTAATTTTAATGATTATGGTAGCTAAAATATACTTATTTTTCCAAAATCATTTATCCATCACAATGATGGTATTGTTAATCCCTTGTAGGCTGGTTTAAATCAAGGACTCTTTATTTCTGTATGAGAAGGTTCCTTATATTTATGCTCGACTAAATGCTAATTCAGTTTCTCTTTAAATATTGTCTTTATTTGTTATTGATTACATCTTGTTACTTTGATATTAGGACAATGAAATTCAAAGTGTCAAAGGTGAGGATGAACCAGAAAAGATGGAAGATGGCAAATTTTCGTTTCTATCACAACTCAAGGTAAAACAATTGACCTTACTTTTCTTCTCTAAAAGATAAGATAATTTTATTAATGTCCAATAAAAGACCACAAAAGTAGGTCAGTGAGACTGAAAGATATATCCAGTGTAAATACAATGTGGGATTGTGAAAGCAACTCCTATGCAATTCTGAAAGCAGGATAAATAAAGAAAAAAGAGCATAGCAAAAATAAGTGTCTAGCTAAGTGATCTGCTAAGTCTAAGCAAAAGATACAACCATGGTATAAGTGCAGTTATACAATGGAAGGATCCAAGACTAGAAATCTGGAAATCTGTGTGTGTGTGTGTGTGTGTGTGTGTGTGAGAGAGAGAGAGAGAGAGAGAGAGAGAGAGATGATGTCAAGGCTGTTAAGTTTTGGTACCTTGGGAAGTGGTCCCCCTAGTGTTATTGATGTGTGTAATAGTAAAGGGGGAAAAGTACCCCTCCCTTACTTTACTTTATGTTATAAAGTCAAAGTGACTTTATGAACTCATTAAATGCTAAAGTGACTTAGGGAACTTAAGTAAAGGGGGAGATTTAATCTCCACCCTTGATCTTGGAAAGCTAAGATCTAATCGTAGCCTTTGATCCCTAGGTCAAGCTAATGAGGAGGACAAAAGGAAAAGATAAGGAGAAGTAGGGCATATTGTTCATCTTGAGAGGAGGTGAAAGGAAGAAGAGAAGAGAAGTGTTGGAGAAGAAGAAGAAGAAGAAGAAGAAGGGTGCACACTTTGAGAAGAAGGGCGCACAAAGGAGCAAGGGCACACTTTGAGAAGAAGGGCACACAAAGGAGCAAGGGCACACTTGAGAAGAGGGTGCACTTGCCAAGTGAGGAAGAGGGCACACTTCAAGGAGTAAGGGTGCACTTCAAGGAAAAAGGGTGCACTTGAATCTTGAGGAAGGGGAGCACAAGAAGGGCGCGATTTTCAAGGACCTGCTGGCATGGATTTCAAGGAGATTGGACTGCTAAATTTGAGATAAGTTTGGCTGTAGCAAACTTGTTATCTGTGTTATAATATTTTTCCGCAAGCTCCACAATAAATTTCCTCTTCATTGGTTTTCCCCTTGGGGGTTTTTCCAGGTTCATGTTGACCAAAAATTACTTGTGTTAAATTCTGTGGTATGCATTTTTATTATCAGCATTTAAGTGGAAAAGATCAAGAGGTGTATTTCCTGTTTTTAATGAATGTTTAAAAGAGAATTTATGGACATCAAACCTATGTTATCTAACCTTGAAAACAGCAGCATTAAAATGAACATGATATCAGTTTTTGAAGGAAGCAGTTAGTGACTTTGAAACAGTCAGCAAACAGGTTACAGACCTGTTAGTGACCTTGAGACAGTCCCAAAACATACCTGTTATAACATCCTTTTAAGAGCTTCAAATTTCTTCATGGTATCAGAGCATAAGGGCACAAGAGGGCTGGTATAAGTTGCAGACATTGAACAGAATTTTAACGTACCTTGACAGCAGATTTCTTTGGTCGTTTTTTTCATCAGTTGGCAGACATGTCAGTTGGAGGGTTGAGGGTGGAGGATAGGCTAGCAGGATCTGGCAATTGGTCTCCATGGAAGGCTAGGATAGTTTTGATCTTGGAGGAGGGTGAGCTATGGGACATTGTGGAGAGTCTTGTGGTCCCTCCTACAGATGCAGTGCTCTTGGTAGAGTTTATGAAGAGAAACATCAATACCAAGAGGACTATCCTAGATGCAGTTAAAGACCAGATTATTCCTAGTGTTTTTGGTAAGAACTTTGCATTTTAGATGTGGCAGTCCTTGTGTAGCCTTACCAGAGCCCAAACCAAAACCGGAAGTTGGTGTTCCAGGAGAAATTGAGGGGCACTAAGATGACTAAGACTGATTCGGTTGCCTCATTCCTCACGAGGTTTTCACAGATTCGTGATGAGTTGGCAGCTGTGGGGGAGGTAGTGGATCCATCAAAGTTGGTGAGGACAACCTTAAATGGCTTCTCCAAACCATGGGAGAACTTTGTACGAGGCATTGTAGCCAGAGAGCATATGCCTAGTTGAGAGAGGCTATGGGATGACTTTGTACAGGAGGAGCTTAGGATTCTCTTATGATCTACTAGTCAACAACATGGTGGGGATGATGGTGAGGATCCTGCTCTTTCTGCAAAGGGAAAGAAGAAGACCAAGAAGGGTTCCAATGGTGGGGCCAAGCAACAATAGAAGGGAGGTGAGAAACAAAGGAATATGAACAAAGTTAAATGCTTTGCTTGTAACAAGATAGGGCACTATGCTGGACAGTGTCCCAAGAAGAAGAAGAATAAGCAAGGTGGTATGACAACATCAACTGAGGAGGATGAGTTTGCCTCTCAGTTTGAGAGGGAGATGTCCTTGCTTGTTAGTTTGTCTATAGTTGAGACACCATCTAGTGTATGGTACATAGAAAGTGGAGCATCCAGTCATATGTTTGGTGTTAGAGAGAACTTTATTGATCTTACAGAGTCATGGATCAAATTGGAGATAATGCTTGGGAATAACACCATAGTCAGGGCAACTGGGCATGGCACAATTTTGTTTCAGAGGGAGTTGAGGCCACCTATGGTGTTTAGGGATGTCTTTTATGTTCCTGGGCTGAAGAAGAACCTGATATCAATTTCCACCATTCAGGATCGGGGATTTGAGGTGTCTTTTCGAGGTAGCAAGGTCCTCATTCACCCTAAGGGGTCCAATATCACCAGAGTGATTGGGACTCGTGATGGGAAACTGTACATAGTCATCTTTTAGTCATTACATGCTTTGGCTAGTAGCTGCAACATCAATCAATTGTGTGAGCTTTGGCATAGGAGGATGGCTCACTTGCATCATGGAGCTCTGAGGGTGTTGAGGGAGATTGTGACAGGATTGCCACAATTTGGCACTGAGCATCAAGAGGAATGCAGGGGGTGTGTTCATGGGAAATTCACCAAGACTATCTTTCCGAGCGGTGACAATAGATCAACTGAGATACTTGATTTGGTACACTCTGATGTGTGTGGGCCCATGTCATCAGTTTCCTTGGGTGGATGTGAGTACTATGTGACATTCATTAATGACCACTCCGGGAAGACCCGGATCTATTTCCTGAAGACTAAGAGTGAGGTCTTCAAGAGGTTCCAAGAGTTTAAGGCTCTTGTGGAGAATCAAACAGGGAGAAAGATCAAGGTCTTGAGGTTGGACATGGGGGTGAGTATACTTGCACATAGTTTAGAGACTTTTGCATCTAGGAGGGTATCAAGAGACAATTGACTGTTCCTTACAACTCCCATCCGAATGGGGTTGTTGAGAGGAAGAACAGGGCTATTGTTGGTGTAGCAAGATCTATGTTATATGATCAGGGGTTGCCATTTTTCTTATGGCTTGAGGCTTGCAATACTGCAGTGTATCTGCAAAACAAAAGTCCACATAGAGCTCTAGGGAGCAAGACTCTTGAGGAGGCCTTCACTGGGAGGAGGCCAGATGTTGGACACCTTCGCATATTTGGGTGTTTGACTTTCTCTCATGTCCCTTCTGAGAATAAGACAACGTTGGATCCTACAACAAAGAAGGGGATCCTAGTTGGATACAATGGGGTCTCTAAGGCCTATTGGATCTACATACTAGCACCGAGGAGAGTTGTTGTGAGAAGAGATGCTAGATTCGAGGAGGATAGATCCTTCTAGAGATCTTGTGAGTTGAGAGACAGAGTTCAGGAGGACCCATAGATGTAGGATTATACATCCAAAGGACACAACCACAAGTCTCTAGTACATCAAGTTTAGGGGTGGTTGGTCCACCCAATACAACTACAGGATTACAAGTGTTTAGTACACAGACCACATGTGCACGTGCTTCAAGATCTCAGACTTCTATTGTGAGATTTATGGATGAGACTAAGGGGCATGAGGGTACTGCTCCACTAGAGGTTACTTTAGGGAAGAAGAAATTGAGATGGTTTCAGGAGACCTTGAAGGAAGCCAAGGAGTATGTTGGTGAGCCCCAAAAGTTGATGAGAGAGAGCAGGGCAACATAGAGGTTTGGTTCCTACTTGGCCATGGTGACTAGCATCACAAATTCCGAGCCCACTACTTCTGAGCAGGCAACAAACCAGTAGGTCTGGAGAGATTCCATGTTGGGGGAGTATGATTCCATTATGTAGAATGATGTGTGGGAGGTGGTGCCTAGACTAGAGGGGAAGTCAGTGGTGACTTCCAGGTGGTTGTACAAGATTAAGTATGCTGTAGATGGCAACATTGAGAAACACAAGGCTTGATTTGTGGCAAGAGGATTCTCTCAGGTTGAGGGGATTGACTATGATAAGACATTCACACTAGTTGCGAGATATACTTCCATCGAGAGTATTATGGCCATTGCAGCAGAGATGGGTTGGAAGATCCATCAAATGAATGTGAAGACAACATTTCTGAATGGTCTTATAGAGGAGGAGGTATACATTGAGCAACCACAACGGTTCAAGGTGTTTGGGAGAGAGTCCCATGTGTGTCTTTTGAAAAAGGAACTGTATGGTTTGAAGCAAGCTCCACAAGCTTGGTATTCCAGGATTGACTCTTGCTGTAGATGGGATTTGAGAAGAGTGAGGCGGATCCAAATCTCTATTACATTGTTTGTGGAGAGAATACTCTCATTCTTATCCTATATGTTGAGGACTTGTTTATCACTGGAGGGGAGGAGCTCATAGCTGATTGCAAGAGGGTTCTTGCTTCACAATTTGAGATGAAGGACATAGGACTGATGCATTATTTCTTGGGGATGGAGGTTTGGC
>ML811734.1:150748-166995 GCA_009831015.1 Picea engelmannii
TCTCATTCTTATCCTATATGTTGAGGACTTGTTTATCACTGGAGGGGAGGAGCTCATAGCTGATTGCAAGAGGGTTCTTGCTTCACAATTTGAGATGAAGGACATAGGACTGATGCATTATTTCTTGGGGATGGAGGTTTGGCAAGAGGATGGGCACGTCTTTCTGGGACAAGGGAAGTATGCAGCGAATATTCTGAGTAGATTTCAGATGGAGGATTGCAGACCCATGTTGACACCTATGGTCACCAATTGGAGAAAGCTTAGTGCTTCTGAGCCTGCGTTGGTGGATGCCACGAGATATCATCAATTGGTTGGTTCATTGATGTATCTGGTCACTACTAAACTAGATATTTGTTTTGCTGTGAACACTCTTAGTTAGTATATGGTGGAGCTTAGGAGAGTGCATTGGATAGCAGTAAAACATGTTTTGAGGTACATAGTACGGTCAATGGAGTATGGTT
Organism: Picea engelmannii; assembly: GCA_009831015.1. Lineage (NCBI taxonomy): Eukaryota > Viridiplantae > Streptophyta > Pinopsida > Pinales > Pinaceae > Picea > Picea engelmannii. The sequence goes on from ML811734.1 coordinate 151,210, forward strand.
TGGACTACGTCAGAGGCGATGGGGTCAGGTTGATTGGCTATACAGACTCACATTAAGTAGGATGTGCAGTTGACAGGAAGAGCAATTCAGAGTGCTGTTTCGGGTTGGGATGAGCAGCTGTTTCCTGGTTCAGCCGGAAACAGAAGTCAGTGGCACTGAGTTCTGCTGAGGCAGCATATATGGCAGCTAGTAGCAAACTTGTTATCTCTGCTGTAATATTTTTCCTCAAGCTCCATAATAAATTTCCTCTTCACTGGATTTCCCCTTGGGGCTTTTTCCAGGGTCATGTTGACCAAAAACTACTTGTGTTAAATTCTTTGGTATGCATTTTTATTATCAGCATTTAAGTGGAAAAGATCAAGAGGTTTATTTCCTGTTTTTAATGAATGTTTAAAGGAAAATTTATGAACAGAAAACCTATGTTATCTAACCTTGAAAACAACAGCATTAAAATGAGAATGATATCAGTTTTTGAAGGCAGCAGTTAGTGACTTTGAAACAGTCATCAAACAGACCTGTTAGTGCCCTTGAGACAGTCCCAAAACAGACCTGTTATAACAGCATTTAAAGAGCCTCAAATTTCTTCAAAGGCCTCTTGAGAAAGGAAAACTGCCGTACTTTTGTTTATTGTCTAATAACATATGTACTATATATTTGAGAGAGAGAGAGAGAGAGAGAGAGATGATGATGATGTCAAGGCCTCTTCAGAAAGAAAAACTGCCATACTTTTGTTTATTGTCTAATAACATACGCACTAGATGTTTTTAATTGAATATAAAGATACAATGTTAAAATCGGAGCTGCAGTTTCTTTGAATAATCATGCCATTTCTTTTATGCTTATCTCAGGAGTTCACTTTATCCCTAATTTCTATTTTTTGTAGGATGTTCTATGATATGCATTATACTGGAGTTCTTTAGGTTGATATTGTTTAGGATAATAATTTATTGTATCATCTTGGATATATGCTGATTTGTTCTGTCAATCTGTGTTGCAAACTTGTAAGGTGACAGATCCAATAGATATGATCAAAGCAGAAGGATTAAAGCATCTAACTGAACCATTGCCTCGATATTCAGAGGGAACATTAGTAAGCATCATGGCTCTCCTTTCTTATTTTGCTCTTTAATGACATGTCTTGAATGTAGTTATGCTGCATTTATTTATACATGAGTTGATATGGGAAGCATTTTTGTACTAGTGGGATTTTAGTTTAGTGTTTTGTGAAACAATGGTTACCACGCCAGCATTTGGTAATATTTCTAATTTGCGAGACTTGCATGTTTAAGGTAGAAAAGCTGGAGAAACTTGGCATTGGCAGACCTTCTACTTATGCACCTATATTGAAAACACTGGAGGTACCTGTTTGATGGATCTTTTATCAGTTTGGGTTTTGTATTTCCTTTGGCAAGACCATGCAAATTTTATTGTTGTTGTGTCAATATGATTTCTGTGAAGTAATGATTGGAGAGATGAAAAGGTTTTTGATGAGTGATTAAGCATATGGATAATTGGGAGTTAAATACTATTTCTCAACATGGCATAGATGGTCCCGCGGTGGGCCTTGATAGCCTAATGTGGGGGTTCACACTTCTATGTGAGTTTGATACTTGAATAAAGGGGTCCACTCATTATCGATAGCCACAAGCATATAACATACAAACTATATACAAGTCTTTATAGAGCTGAACTTGCCTTCAAGGCCTCTTAATTCAAATCTCCTATTACTCTTTTCTTAGGCTTCTCTAATTTGCCAACTCGAGCTGCGTTTAAATTCCATCATTACGTTTAGCACACTTTATTTTTGTTAAAATTAATGCAGCTGCAAAGCCATTCTCTGGGAGGATGGCAAAGACCCTTGTTGAGATCTAGGGCCCCCAGTACACTCCTGGGGTTCTTGGTCTTGGACCAAGCAGTTATAGCCATGGAAAAAGACCCTAGTGAGGGCCCCCAGTGTATTGCTGGGGTTCTTGGTCAATGACCAAACAATTTGATGGTATAAGTCCCTAGATGTGTTCTAGGGCCCCTGGATGTGTTCCAGGGAATCCTTGCTCGGTGCTTGGATTGATCCTTGGTTGTGTAGCTTGGTGGATAAGACCCTAACTGTGATCTAGGGCCCCCAGATGCGTTCTAGGGTATCCTGGTCCAGGACTAGGTAATTTCTTGGTTAAGTACCAAGCCAAGATGATGTGTGATTTTCTTCTCTCCCGGGATGGTCCATGAGACCTAGGAGCAGTTAAGAAGAAGGACATGATCACATCATCGACCTTCCTCTTATGCTGGGATGATAAAAGCTTATAAGTTATAATATATATTATGAGACTCATGTGGACATTTTGCCATTAAAGAAGAACCTACCTTCTTGACTTTGTCTTGAAACCCCCCTCTTTGCTTGAGCTACGCCCCCCTTAAATGTTGTGTGGGTTTTTGGTTTGGTTCCTTGCTTCTTTCTAAAGAAAGCTAACTGCTTTGTTTTTGGATCTCTTTGACTTGCTTTTCCTTGTTGACTCTTTTGACAATTAATATTTTATGATATAAAATATTATTTGTTTAATTTAAATGATATAAAATATTATTTGTTTAAATTAATTGTTTATTTGTTTATTTTTTTAGGGTTTAATCTAACCCTAAAGTTAGGGCTAATTTAACTAGCCCTAACCTACCTACCAAACTATAAAAAGGAGAGACCTCTCCTCTCACTCTTACATTCATTCTTCTTCCTCCTAGCCGAGTTTGCTTTGAGATTTTTGCAACTCCTTCTATTGCTCTGGTTATTGAAGTGGTATGGCCCTCTGGTTATTGACAGTTTTGCTTCGGCTCCCTTGTTCTGGTCATTAAAGTGGTGCAACTCTCTTGGTGTGCCCTCCGTGGGATTACCTCCCTTGTCCCTTGTAGCCGCTGACCCCTAAGGTTTTTTTTCCTTAGCTTGTCACAGGTCTATTCAGGGTGTTGTTTGGGGTTTTTCCTTTCTCCTTGCCATTGTCTGCCTTGCTTGCTAGTATCGACCCTGCTTTCCTAAATTTTGTTTGTGTTTGCTGATGCCGTCCTCATCTGATCTGGTACAGTCCTCTGTATGTTGATCTGGTTCAACCCTGTGTATGCTATCTCACCTCATCTACTTGCAACCCTAATACCCCGAACAAGGGTGTGATATGACAGCCCTAGAACTGCTAGTAATTTTGTTTATTGCTGTTGTCTGCCTTGCTTGCTGGTACCGCCCTGCTTCTCTCTTTGCTGGTGCCACTTGTATGATGTCCCTGTTTTATTGTTGGTGCCACTGTCCTCCTTTGGTGATCTGTGTATGCTACCTATCCTACAACAAGTTGTACCCTAATCAGGGTTTGTTGAGGTAGCCCTAAATCTGCTACTTAATTCTGTCTATTGCTGTAGCAGTACTATACTCTTTGATAGATTTTTTTAAGGCTGTTATTGGCCTCTTTTCAACCTCTAGATTGGATAGTGGTGTCCTTGTTTCAAGCTTAAAGTATAAGGACAATGGTGTCCTTGTTATTGTTCTTGTACGAGCTCAAATAAAGTATAATTAGTTTCTTTTGCTTGTTTGGAGTGCTACAAAATCACTGTGATTATAAACCCACCAGGTGAACACATGAAGGTATGAGGTTCTGAGAACTCAAAAAACCTTATCCAAAGAGGTACCACCAGTAAGGCTGAGGGTTATAAGATGGTGGCTTCACCTTTCTTGTTCTTTCCTTATACGTAGTCTTGTTTAGTTAGTTTTCCAATTTAGGACCAAAGTCCTTTTTTCTGTGCATATTACACTGAGTGCCTCACAAGTACATATTGAATCTCGGGTTGACATAATTAAATGAAGGAGTGTAACACGATAATTAGAAATTATATTTTTACCTTGTCATTTTGGCGTCATTGCCGGGGAGGCACTCAAGAACTAGGACTCTTGTCTTAAATCATTTTAGGAACTATACTAGGCTGAAGGGAAACCCTAGGGAGTTGACAACTACCCTCCGATATCCCTTGCCCAGGATACAATGCTTAGCAGTCACCGCATGATGCATGACGCGAGGCACTAAGAAACCTCGTGGACATGGTGCAGGGACCACCCGTGACACTAATAACCAGGCCAATAAAAGTGGTGAAAAACGAGACCTTCCAAAAACCCCTAGTACTCATCGTTACTCAAAATTAGCATCCAACAATCTGGAAGAGCCACCCAAAATAGACTCTATTGCTGGCTTAGTCATAGAACTTCCTTCCTCTGAATCTCCCCAAAACCAAGATCATCCCATTGACGGATCCAAATCAGACGAACATAGTAATCCTATTGAAGAACCATAAAACTCTGTCGCCTCTGAAGAATCTTTGTGGGGAGAAAGGCTTTTAAACATGGGATAAGAAATGGAAACATCGAAGAAAAAAGAACCAATCACGTTTGAATTTCCTATTCAAGAGCCTGAGGGCATACTTCAAATGAAAAACATTCCACCCTCTGCTCTACCGAATTTCTGTGGATTGCCTAGTGAGGACCCTGACATATTCCTCTTTGAGTTTGATGTCCTTTGCCGAAGCTATGATTACGATTTTGATGCCCATAAACTCAAGCTATTTCCAACCACCTTAAAAGAAGCAACTCTTCGTTGGTTCATGGGGCTCGGAGGAAATTCTATCAAAACCTGGGACGAAATGAAGCAAAGATTTCTCAAGAAATACCAGGATTACTGCATAGTAAGGGACATATGAGAAGAAATTTTTAGGATGACATACTAGGGTCAAGGACAGACCTTAGGTGGCAGCCTCATAGGACCACAGAAAATCTACATGGTATCAGAGCCAATGATGGCTTAGACTTGCTGATTTTGGAGCACTTTTGTGGGCAGTTTTGTGAGGTTTTATATCAGATTTGTTGGCTGTTTTGGACAACAAGTTTCCAGTCCAAAACATTGGGTAAACTTCATATCTGAAGGTACCTCTCATTTAGTGCTAGTTGGACAACTCAGGGCAGATTTTGGACAACTAGTTGACACTGTTTGTGGACAGTTGTGGGCAGATTTGTTGGGCTGATTTCTGACACTTGTGGACAACCTCTTTTCACACCTACGAGGACAGGAGTGAGGCTATAGAGTGCGACCTCTTTTCACACCTACTTGCTAGGAGTGAGGTCGGGGTTTCACTTGCCTCTTTTCACACCCGTGTTGACATGAGTGAGGCAACGTTCCTTTACATTTGGAGCGTCAGAGTGAGCGCACTTTGACAGACATGTTAGTATCTCAGATGCGTGTTGAGGACATGCTAGCCGGTGTTAGAAATTGGTTGCCTTGGAAGGCGAGGATCTTCTTTGTCTTAGAAGACCTTGAGCTATGGAGCATAGTCGACGTGACTGTTCCGGTCATTCCCATCACTGCTCTTGTCTTGGTGGCAGAATTCAGGAAAATGAACAAGGGAAAGAGGACCATTTGTGATGCAGTTCGTGATCATATCATACCCCATTTGACTAGGAAGACTTATGCATACGAGATGTGGGCATCTCTATGCAAGTTGTACGAGAGCTCTAATGAGAACTGAAAGTTGGTTCTTCATGATCGACTAAGGAGCATTCACATGCTCGAGGATGAGTCAGTTACTTCATTCCTTGGCAGAGACACCCAGATCAGAGATGAGTTTGGAGCCGTCGGAGAGGTGGTGAACCCTAGCTCTTTGGTGAGGACAACTATGAATAGCTTCACCAAATCTTGGGGTCCATTTGTCCGTGGCATTATTGCTAGGGAGGTTATGCCTACATGCGAGAAGATGTGGGATGACTTCATCCAAGAGGAGATTAGGCTTGCAACCGAAGCTTCTGGACAGTAGCAGCAACAACAAAAGTCAATTTTGGGTGTTGAGGACCTTGCTCTTTGGACAAAGGGTAAGAAGAAGACCGACCGTGGAGGTTGGCAAGGTCCGAAGTTTGGGGACCCACCACAGGGAGGTGAGAGGAACAAGAGTGGGCAGACGAGAGATATGAGCACAGTGAGATGTTTTGCTTGTGGAGAGATGGGTCACTATGCATGACAATGTCCCAAGAAGAAGAAGAAGCAGCAGGGTGGGTCAACAGCGATAATAGAGGAGATAGAGTTCAAGGAGAAGTTCGCGAGAGAGTGTGCTTTTGTGACTAATTTGTCTGCTGTTACACCATCCAACATTAAATGGGGAGACAGAGTGATGAGGACCGACTGACTCACAACAGTGATTCACGGGGAGATCAGACTCAGTGTCCCTGGACATCTTCAGAGTGGGTGACTAGTCCACCCAGGATAGCTACAGTTTTAGAGCAGCAGAGCATACAGAGAGTTGGTGCTACAGCTTCAGAGCATCAGAGGTTGATGAGGAGGAGCAGCGAGGCACCACAGAGGCTTGAGCCTCACTTAGGCTCTGAGACGGGCAGATCAGGTTTTGCATCCACTTCAGGTGGAAGTTACGTGGCAAGAGGCCAACTTGATGACTCTTGGTGAGATACCAAGAGGGGGAGACTCTTGGTGAGATGCCAAGAGTAGGTGAAAATCCTTGGTGGGAGACCAAGGTGGAGATCTTTGGTGTGATGCCGAGATCTAAGTGATCGTAGATAGATGGAGAGTCAGTTCCATTTATATATCACGCAGATTGAGTAGATCTGTGATAGAGTCCACTTTCAGTGATCAGGGTATAACCATACTCACCGAGTATATGCCAGGAGGCAGCCATGTCCTTTGCAGGGACGAGATTGGTGGTGATGAGCACTTTCCTTGGTAAGAGGGAGTGTTGGGATTTGGGTAACTTGGAAAGTGGTCCCCATGTGCTTATGAGTCTCTAAGCACAAAGGGGGAGATTATTATGCTTGTACTATGTACTTTGTGTCCAATTTCACTTTGACTTAGAAGATTTAAGTCAAAAGTGAAATTTTGTCATTTTAGCCTGAAGTGAATTAATTCACAATGTGGGTGAATTAATAGACATAAAGTGGAAACTATGGAAACTTAAGTGAAGTGGGTTTTGAGTTGAGATATATGTGAGATGATCTCAACCATTGATTAGGGATGAGATGAGATGATCTTATCCATCCATCATTTAGGTTTCCTTATGCTTCCTAAAGGAGGGCGCAAGGGGCAAAGGAGAGCTCATTCACTTGTATGTTCACCAAAGGAGCTTGGAGAAGGGCAAGAGGATGAGAACAGTTGCATTGGGAGAGGCTAGCTAGGGTGCATGCTTCCATGGAGAGAGGCATCTAGCTTGGAGTCTTAGTTATTTAGTGGGGAGCTTCTAGTTCTGAGGAGGGCGCACTTGAGGAGGAGGGCGCATATCAGTGGGGAGCACTTACACTTGTCAAATTGTAGTGGGATTAGTTGCAGAGGGAGGCCACACATCAGAGCTTCATTCCTGTGGAGGGGTTTTCCATTCTGAGCTCACAACTTGCATCTGGAGCAGTTTTGGTGGATTTGGTAGCATTTATGAGGGGCACACCATGCTAGGGCGCACTTGCTTGGTTTGGACTTGTATTTCAGCTTGAGACAAGTTGCTATTGTAACAGGTTCATCTATATTTTGTACTTGCTGTATTCCACCATCTATTTCCCCATTATATAGACATATATCCCAAACTGGTTTTCCCCATCGGGGGGGGGGGGTTTATCCAGGGTCATCTTGACCAAAAATACATGTGTCAAATTTATGCATGCTTAGAAGTGTAGATCAACATTTTAAAGTTCAAAGATCTAGAGGTAGTGTTGTGTGTTTTAGTGTATTATGCATGTGCTAACATTGAGTAAAGAAAACACTTGCAAGGGCACCTTAAAAGAACACTTAACCATTAAACATTGAACAAAAAGTTGGGTGACTGTTTGCTGTCCTAAAACAGCAAGAGAAGACAGCCACACAGTTGAAACTTAGAGCCATACTAAGGTCAAGGACAAACCTTAGGTGGCAGTCTCATAGGACCTCAAAAAATCTACAAAAACCGTCAGGAGGAGGAGTTACCAGAACCGAAATAGGAAACATGTTGGACAATTTTAAGGCTGATATCCTTAGTTCGCTTAACTCCCAATTGGACACTTTCCAAGCAAAGAAAAAGAAGGAAGAAGCCAACCTAGCGTTTGCTGTCTTTTGTTCTAGATGTCGAAAAAAACACCCTTTGAGAGAGTGCCCTTTAGCATAGAAATATGTGCTATCTGCGAGCAAAATCACGATACTAAAAGTTGCCCTTCTCTTCCTGAGCTAAAAGCGGTTTATCAAGGGGCCACCGGGGAAACTGGACAAATTTGTTTTGTGGCCCAAAAATGACCATGGCCACCCAAGGCGCCAGGCATGACACAAGAGCAATCCCAATTTCCTCCATACTATAGTCAATATCAATATCCATAGCAGAATTGGTATGCTTCCATGTCTTGGAAACAATGGCAAACCTAGACGCAGAATCAACCTGGGAAACAAGGTTGGAGAGGGCCTACTCTTCAACAGTCCACTCCTCAACCACACCCTCCAATGCAACACCAACAACAACTACAACTGCCATCCAACCAACCTCCTCCGAGGTCTAGGCAATTACCGACCCAACCAATACCAAATCCAAATAATAAAGTAGTTTAGCCCACTTGCAACGCTGAATTACCCTTCTTTCCCACCTATGTCATTTCTCCTACAGAGTTTTAGAACATACATCTACGATCGGGAAGAGTAGTCCAGGATCAAACCTTACCCATCATCAAGGAATAGGATGACGAGGAGAATCCTCCCGATTCAGACAATCAAGTCACTAATTCCTCTAAAGATAAACGAAACACCACTCAGAAACACCCCGATGAGTAGGAATCACTCCCATAACCACCTTATCTGGAAAGGTTAAATATAGAAAAGTCCCCCATACAACCAGAATTTGACCTTTTAGGAGAGCTTCGAAATGTGTGTGTCAATATTCCTTGTTCCAAGCTATTAAGGACGTTCGGATCTATGCTAAGGCTGTTCGGGAACTCTGTCTCAAGAAACCGGGAAGGGAAAAGAAAGACCCAGAAACAGTTCATGTCATAGGGAAGTTAGTCGATCTAATGCTAGGAAAAATCTTTATGGCCAAATACATGGATCTAGGAAGTCTGGTTGTTAAAGTCAACGTTAATAACATTTCCATCGCTAATACTCTGGTAGACTTAGGAGCAACCTTAAACGTAATGACCAAAGAAACCATGGAAAAACTCCAACTACTAGGGTCCGGGTCGTCAACCAACCCCTACAGTTCTTCAACCAACAGATAGATCCATAGTAAAACCCGAGGGAATGCTGGAAGATATAATTGTTTCCTTAGAGTCGTGGGAATACCCAACAAACTTTATGGTCCTGCAACCAAAGGCCAACCTAGGATGATACCCATTAATTTTGGGAAGACCCTGGTTGGCCACTATCGACGCATATATTGATTGCAAATCAAGGGATATGACCATCTCCCACGGGAACTCAACCAAGAAGCTAACCCTTTACCCTCCTACTAAACCTTCCCTTGACCTAGAGAATTCCCCCTGGATCGAAGATAGTGACGAGGAACCCAAACAACCCCTGTTGACCCTTGACCAAGCATCAATATTTAAACAGACTACTGAGGATGATTTTATTTGTACATATCTAGCACATCCTCACATAGCCAACCACCCAACCTTGGAGCATATCCTAGGGGAGAAATTCCAAGAAGTCTATTCACCAATTGAACCAACACAATTACTAGCCGAATTAGTCCCAGTGAATACTATCTCTGAAGATCAAAGGTTAGCTGTTGAAATCTATCCTGGAGAAACCTTGAATATCAATCCCAGACTAGACCCCTCATAGCAAAAGAAGCTCATCAAAACATTAAGAAAGAACAATTCCACTTTCGTTTGGGATTATACAGACATGAAAGGGATCCACCTCGATCTATTCACCCATCACATCTATCTTAAGGAGGATTCCCGACCTATTCGACAACTGCAGCGGAGAATGAATGCTGCTCTGAAGGATATAGTCAAGGAGGAGCTCCAAAAGCTCCTTGATGTAAATTTTATATATCCAATCTCTGACAGTAAATGGGTTTCACCCTTGGTTGTTGTGCCAAAGAAGAATGGCAAGTGGCGTATTTGTGTAGACTATGGGGAGTTGAATAAAGCCACGTTGAAAGACTACTTCTGATTACCATTAATTGATCAAGTTTTGGACACCTTGACAGGAAAATAATATTTCTCTTTTCTCAACGGGTTTAGCGGTTATAATCAGATACAAATCACCCCTACAGATCAAGAAAAAACTACTTTTACATGCCCATGGGGAACTTATGCGTACCGAGTAATCCCGTTTGGACTATGTAATGCTCCGGCTACATTCTAGAGAGATGTCTTAGGTATATTCTCCGACTTGATCAATGATTGCATGGAAATTTATATGTACGATTTTACCGTATATGGAGATACCTTTCAGGAAGCTTTAGACAATCTAGAAAAGGTCTTGGGCAGATGCCAAGAAACCAACCTCTCTCTCATCCATGAAAAATGCCATATGCTTCGAACTGAGGGTATTGTCCTAGGACACCACATATCACCTACAGGAATCCAAGTAGATCCCTCTAAGATCAAAGTCATTCGTGACCTTCTGGTGCCTACAACCCAGAAAGATGTCCGCAACTTTCTAGGACATGCAGGATACTATCGTAGATTTATTGAAAACTTTACAAAGATAGCATCTCCTCTACTTCAATTACTTACAAAAGCTATAGAATCCTCCTGGAGTGAGCAATGTCAAATCGCGTTTGCAACTTTAAAGGAAAAATGATCTATTGCACCAATCTTGCGGGGTCCCAATTGGTCCATACCTTTCCATATCTCTACAGAGGCCTCAGATACAACCATTGGAGCTGTTCTAGGGTAGAAAGAGGAACAACGACCATACACCATCTATTTCATCAGTAAGAACCTTACCCATGCTGAGAAGAACTATACCGTGGCCGAAAAAGAGTTTCTTGCTGTTGTATATGCTATTAATAAATTTCGTCATTACATCACATGTTATTCAGTCTTCGTATATACTAACCACTCCGCCATTCGTTATCTCATGAACAAATCGATCACCAATGGCAGAGTGACCAGGTGGTTGCTCTTACTACAAGAGTTTGACATTGCGATGATCGACAAGCCAGGAAGGGAGAATGTCCTTGCTGACTTTCTCTCTCGACTCACCAACGAAGGAGAAGCCATCCCTGTGGAAGACGCCTTCCTAGATGAGCACTTGTTCGCTTTATCTATTAACACACAATGGTTTGCAGATATCGCTAATTACTTGGTTGCAGGTAAACTCAAACAACATCTATTCCACACCTGATGGCTTGGACCATTCGAGGTGGATACTGTATACGAGAATGGCTCTGTTAAGCTCCGTACCATTGACGAATCGAGAACGTCATTGATGGCAAATGGTCATCGATTGAGATTGTATTGGAAGCCTAGGACCAAGGAGGAATTTATTCCAGAACTAGTCAAACATACTGATCTCAATATAATGGGCACAGTGGCATCGCCACAAGTGCCCACTATTCCTTGACCTACTTTTCCCAAGAATAATAATAATAATAAAAAAAAAGAAAAAAGAGGAAAAGAAAAGAAAAGAAACATGTGGCGGCAAAAACCTGGCCTCAGGCGCCGTCGGTACTGATGACGTTCGAAAACCAGCTACTGGCCAACGTCATCAAGTTAAGAAAATTCCAGTTGTGAAAACCTTTCAAGGCACAACTGGATAGGCTCTTATTTGAAAGCCAGACTTACCACAGACAAAGTTTGCTTTTTTAGTATGAGCATATGATAAATAAAAGTATCCAGTGATAAAGTTGTGATTATATTTTCAGTTCCCTGAACCTTCAAGCATATTGACAAAATTCTTCTTCAAATGTTGCATTTATAATATCAGTTTCATGATTCCACAGGATTGCAAGGGAACATGTTACTTTGGCACGACCAATAAAAAAAAAAGATAGAAGGTCTAAAGACAACATGACTACATCCAACATCGCAAGAGAGCATTGGCAACATATATTTCAAAGTTTAGTGTTATGACCCTGCAGAATTACAAGGGATGTTATCATTACCAATTTTACTAAGCATTTCTAAACCCGGAAATTCAAAAGACAAGCCTGCTATGACATAAACTAAGGGATCCTATCAGCAGGAGCATCCACATCACACAATTGGAAATTTTAGGTTCTCTTTTAAAACCACCCTTTTTCTTTTCTATAATTTGAAGTTAAGAGATTATGTAGTAAATTGGTGATATCATTCCTTAATTATCCTTGATCATCCTAAGTCCTAAAATATTGATTTATGAATAAATGAGCCTATAGATATTGCCGATTAAGTACCCCAACATATCTAGAAACATTGTCGAGGTTATGGTCATGTCTTAGCTAAGCCTCATCTACGAAACTAAAGCCTACCACAACTTTCATATTACATAATATTTTAATCATTGGCTAAGGGATCGCTCCTAAGGGTTATGATCTATAATGACATTGCCTACCAACTTTATGACCATTATGTAGCAATCAGACCACGTCTAATCAACCATTATGAAGCAACCATCCTTAACCTACCCCATCTGACCACACTCAACTCAATAATTAGTTCATACCCTCATCGATCTTGATGTGAAGTTTTCTTTCTAAGTATACCCGAATGGGCTCATTACCATTTCGTAGCTCTCCGACTTTGCAAAAACATTGAATCCATTCCACAGGAACTTGAGTTAAGGGCAGGGGTGATTTGCGAAGGCTCGACATACATTACTAGGTATCGCCATGATATGAGAACTCGACAGAACTGTAAAAGAGGGAATAAAGCCCTTGTTACACCACGACTACAAAACCATCGCTCAAATCAACTTATCATGCCAGGCATATTCCGAATCACACTAGGACTCAACGAGCAATAGGAGGAATGTGGGCAAAAATTCCAGGGGAAATCGAGCTATAAAAGGGCACTGGACGCGACGATTTGTAGGAATATTTCAAAAAGTAGTCGTCCACTCATACAATGGTTATTCGGACCAGTAGGTGAGCTCGTCCTGGCTGCCCATAAAAGACGAGAGCCTAAGTCAAATCATGGGATTAAGTAAGCCGTTGATCAGAATCTGAGTTGCGATTGAGATTTGATCCATGACCGGTCTTGACAATTAAAGGCTGAGTTAAAAGATTCTTTTCGCCAAAATCGTAGAGTGAATCCGAGTCGGGGGAAGAGGCAAACAAAACAACCACCAGAACTCAATACACTCCTGGTAAGTGCTGCAACCAGAACTGTTTCTTTTCCTCATTGAAATTTGCCTTGCAAATATGGGAGGAGCAATCAACAGAACTGAGCCTGATAATATAGAAGAAATTAAACGAAACCCAATTGCCATGAGAATATTTGAGCAAGCAGGTTGGCTGGCATTCCTGGAGCAATTCCAAGATTCTGACCATGATTTAGTCTCAGAATTTGCCCAAAATTTTAATGGGAGGCAGACCACAGTAAGGAGATTGACTCTTATCGTTTATGATGAATCCATGAGCAAAATTACCAAATTACCTTTACAAGGAGAGAAGTGGTATAAGAACTTTAAAATCGCTCCTGAAAATTGGGCTCAATTTCTCAAGATATCGTCCCCACTGCTTGATTTGAGAAGGGGTATACCAAGAGAAGCCTTCTGCTCCCCCTGGGATGAAGTGATTTTTCATTTGTAGAAGTTTATCAATTGTGAAGGATGATATAGTCTGGTTCACCATTACCATGTCCGATTTTTGATGCATCTGGTAGGAGAAAAACCGATGAATATGCCTTATTATCTACATAAGATCCTAACAAAAATAAGTGAGTTCATGAGAAAAAAAAAGAGACAAGATACATCCCTCTACCATAAAGGGCTCATGATGATGATCATCAATACATAACTGGAGAGAATGGGAATTTCATGGAGTACCTTCATGGGTCAACCATTAACTAAGCCAAGGGCTAGAGTTCTTCCTCCCAAGTAGAGGTCTACTGAAGCTACAACAGATGGATGCAGGAGGTCTACCAGGGTATCTCAAAAAGTATTGGGGACAACCTCTATTGTTGAAGTCGAGACAAAATTAGAAGAAGGATCGGATAAGGAGCAACCTGTTGAAAAATCAAAGGAGAAAGAGAGCATGACGATATCATGAGCGACCTCCTAACAGAGCTTGAAGGGGTGGAGCCCCCAAATATGGATTCAGAGTAGAATTGGATAGGGTTTGAAATCCCCTCTTCCTCTCCTACCTCACCCAAAGAGCTAACTAGCTCTCATGATTTACCAGCTTGTGCCAATTTCATTCCAGAATGTAAAGAACAACATAAGAAGAAAAAGGGAGGCCAAAGACATATGTAACCCAAGCCATTTCGATTCTGTAGCCCTAGTTATCAGGCCCTTCTTAAACAAAACAGAAGGCTATTGCTACAGAACAAAAAACTCAAAAGCAAACTGAAATATCACAAGTTGCCACAAAGTAATGCAGGGACTATGATGGGGGATATTTAGGATGAGGAAGTTTCAGAGGAAAGAGCAAAAGGTTGTGCAAAAGTCCATATGGAAGAAGCACAAATGATTTTCAACACCTTCTTGGATGATGTCATCACTAATACACTCGCCTTCATACAACTGAAACTAGATTTACCCCAATGGCGAAATAAGGACGAGCTCTTTGATCTGGGGATCATCAATAAAGAATCCCATAGGCAAGCCATAGAAAAGCTCAAGTCCAGATGGTTTTCCATGTACTTGTAACAAGAACGAAAATGGACTGAAAAGATTAAAGGGTACAAGAAGCAGTTGGAGGAAACAAGGAAATTAATACAACAAATCACTGATATTGCCTTTGAGGGTATATATAACAGAGAGCCGCCTAGATGTTACCCTCTCTTCTCCCATGATAGATGGGCGGGCTTCAGATTGAGACAACTAGCAACAGGACAACCCCACGAGATCAAACAATCAGAAGACTTTTTCATGATGTATCGTTCTACAGAAATGAAGGATCAAAATCTATTATGTGAGCTTTATCTCCACAACTTTATCTTGCCAGATAACGCCATGTGGAATCCCAACCCTGATGTTGGGGATGTTCAATTACGAGCATTCACTTCCCATATACTTGGTCTTTCTCAGTGGAAGAAGGATGCTGAATTCTACATGAGGATGGAGTCAGAGGCAAGCTTACATATAAGGGACGAATACCCCCTACCTCATCTAATAAAGGATGATTTAAAAAGGTTAAGAACAGATCCGGGGGATGCTGTTATCATGAGACACCATCAAAGATATGCTATCAACGATTTTCTACAGGTTTCCAGGGCATATTTTGTGGAGGCATTATTGACATCCCATGACATTTGGGGAGACCTCCCTAAGTATTTAAAAGATAGAAACCCAGTGGGGTACCCATACTTCAGTTTAGCCCTTAACAAGACTTCCTTCTATGCGAACTCTTTGTTAAGATATGGCACTAGGTGGGTGGGCCTTCGATTCCATTTCCCCATTATATGGTGTCCTAGCAGATTCTACAAGGCTCCTATTATCTGGGATGAGGAAGACGAAAGAACTCAGTGGCTGCAGCTGGACAAAACCTTGGGATATTATAATATAGGTGAATTTGGGCATCCGACTTATGATTGGGGAGCAATACACGCAGGTATGACAGAGACAAAATAAGTTGCATGAGGTCATGCAACCAAGCTAGTAGGGGGGTGATGATGAGCCCCCATTTTGACATGTTTTTGGCTTCCTATACCCTATAGATATATCTACATTTTGC
>ML811734.1:175412-189719 GCA_009831015.1 Picea engelmannii
TCTCATTCTTATCCTATATGTTGAGGACTTGTTTATCACTGGAGGGGAGGAGCTCATAGCTGATTGCAAGAGGGTTCTTGCTTCACAATTTGAGATGAAGGACATAGGACTGATGCATTATTTCTTGGGGATGGAGGTTTGGCAAGAGGATGGGCACGTCTTTCTGGGACAAGGGAAGTATGCAGCGAATATTCTGAGTAGATTTCAGATGGAGGATTGCAGACCCATGTTGACACCTATGGTCACCAATTGGAGAAAGCTTAGTGCTTCTGAGCCTGCGTTGGTGGATGCCACGAGATATCATCAATTGGTTGGTTCATTGATGTATCTGGTCACTACTAAACTAGATATTTGTTTTGCTGTGAACACTCTTAGTTAGTATATGGTGGAGCTTAGGAGAGTGCATTGGATAGCAGTAAAACATGTTTTGAGGTACATAGTACGGTCAATGGAGTATGGTTTGGACTACGTCAGAGGCGATGGGGTCAGGTTGATTGGCTATACAGACTCACATTAAGTAGGATGTGCAGTTGACAGGAAGAGCAATTCAGAGTGCTGTTTCGGGTTGGGATGAGCAGCTGTTTCCTGGTTCAGCCGGAAACAGAAGTCAGTGGCACTGAGTTCTGCTGAGGCAGCATATATGGCAGCTAGTAGCAAACTTGTTATCTCTGCTGTAATATTTTTCCTCAAGCTCCATAATAAATTTCCTCTTCACTGGATTTCCCCTTGGGGCTTTTTCCAGGGTCATGTTGACCAAAAACTACTTGTGTTAAATTCTTTGGTATGCATTTTTATTATCAGCATTTAAGTGGAAAAGATCAAGAGGTTTATTTCCTGTTTTTAATGAATGTTTAAAGGAAAATTTATGAACAGAAAACCTATGTTATCTAACCTTGAAAACAACAGCATTAAAATGAGAATGATATCAGTTTTTGAAGGCAGCAGTTAGTGACTTTGAAACAGTCATCAAACAGACCTGTTAGTGCCCTTGAGACAGTCCCAAAACAGACCTGTTATAACAGCATTTAAAGAGCCTCAAATTTCTTCAAAGGCCTCTTGAGAAAGGAAAACTGCCGTACTTTTGTTTATTGTCTAATAACATATGTACTATATATTTGAGAGAGAGAGAGAGAGAGAGAGAGATGATGATGATGTCAAGGCCTCTTCAGAAAGAAAAACTGCCATACTTTTGTTTATTGTCTAATAACATACGCACTAGATGTTTTTAATTGAATATAAAGATACAATGTTAAAATCGGAGCTGCAGTTTCTTTGAATAATCATGCCATTTCTTTTATGCTTATCTCAGGAGTTCACTTTATCCCTAATTTCTATTTTTTGTAGGATGTTCTATGATATGCATTATACTGGAGTTCTTTAGGTTGATATTGTTTAGGATAATAATTTATTGTATCATCTTGGATATATGCTGATTTGTTCTGTCAATCTGTGTTGCAAACTTGTAAGGTGACAGATCCAATAGATATGATCAAAGCAGAAGGATTAAAGCATCTAACTGAACCATTGCCTCGATATTCAGAGGGAACATTAGTAAGCATCATGGCTCTCCTTTCTTATTTTGCTCTTTAATGACATGTCTTGAATGTAGTTATGCTGCATTTATTTATACATGAGTTGATATGGGAAGCATTTTTGTACTAGTGGGATTTTAGTTTAGTGTTTTGTGAAACAATGGTTACCACGCCAGCATTTGGTAATATTTCTAATTTGCGAGACTTGCATGTTTAAGGTAGAAAAGCTGGAGAAACTTGGCATTGGCAGACCTTCTACTTATGCACCTATATTGAAAACACTGGAGGTACCTGTTTGATGGATCTTTTATCAGTTTGGGTTTTGTATTTCCTTTGGCAAGACCATGCAAATTTTATTGTTGTTGTGTCAATATGATTTCTGTGAAGTAATGATTGGAGAGATGAAAAGGTTTTTGATGAGTGATTAAGCATATGGATAATTGGGAGTTAAATACTATTTCTCAACATGGCATAGATGGTCCCGCGGTGGGCCTTGATAGCCTAATGTGGGGGTTCACACTTCTATGTGAGTTTGATACTTGAATAAAGGGGTCCACTCATTATCGATAGCCACAAGCATATAACATACAAACTATATACAAGTCTTTATAGAGCTGAACTTGCCTTCAAGGCCTCTTAATTCAAATCTCCTATTACTCTTTTCTTAGGCTTCTCTAATTTGCCAACTCGAGCTGCGTTTAAATTCCATCATTACGTTTAGCACACTTTATTTTTGTTAAAATTAATGCAGCTGCAAAGCCATTCTCTGGGAGGATGGCAAAGACCCTTGTTGAGATCTAGGGCCCCCAGTACACTCCTGGGGTTCTTGGTCTTGGACCAAGCAGTTATAGCCATGGAAAAAGACCCTAGTGAGGGCCCCCAGTGTATTGCTGGGGTTCTTGGTCAATGACCAAACAATTTGATGGTATAAGTCCCTAGATGTGTTCTAGGGCCCCTGGATGTGTTCCAGGGAATCCTTGCTCGGTGCTTGGATTGATCCTTGGTTGTGTAGCTTGGTGGATAAGACCCTAACTGTGATCTAGGGCCCCCAGATGCGTTCTAGGGTATCCTGGTCCAGGACTAGGTAATTTCTTGGTTAAGTACCAAGCCAAGATGATGTGTGATTTTCTTCTCTCCCGGGATGGTCCATGAGACCTAGGAGCAGTTAAGAAGAAGGACATGATCACATCATCGACCTTCCTCTTATGCTGGGATGATAAAAGCTTATAAGTTATAATATATATTATGAGACTCATGTGGACATTTTGCCATTAAAGAAGAACCTACCTTCTTGACTTTGTCTTGAAACCCCCCTCTTTGCTTGAGCTACGCCCCCCTTAAATGTTGTGTGGGTTTTTGGTTTGGTTCCTTGCTTCTTTCTAAAGAAAGCTAACTGCTTTGTTTTTGGATCTCTTTGACTTGCTTTTCCTTGTTGACTCTTTTGACAATTAATATTTTATGATATAAAATATTATTTGTTTAATTTAAATGATATAAAATATTATTTGTTTAAATTAATTGTTTATTTGTTTATTTTTTTAGGGTTTAATCTAACCCTAAAGTTAGGGCTAATTTAACTAGCCCTAACCTACCTACCAAACTATAAAAAGGAGAGACCTCTCCTCTCACTCTTACATTCATTCTTCTTCCTCCTAGCCGAGTTTGGTTTGAGATTTCTGCGACTCCTTCTATTGCTCTGGTTATTGAAGTGGTATGGCCCTCTAGTTATTGACAGTTTTGCTGCGGCTCCCTTGTTCTGGTCATTAAAGTGGTGCAACTCTCTTGGTGTGCCCTCCGTGGGATTACCTCCCTTGTCCCTTGCAGCCGCTGACCCCTAAGGGTTTTTTTCCTTAGCTTGTCACAGGTCTATTCAGGGTGTTGTTTGGGGTTTTTCCCTTCTCCTTGCCGTTGTCTGCCTTGCTTGCTAGTATCGACCCTACTTTCCTAAATTTTGTTGGTGTTTGCTGATGCCGTCCTCATCTGATCTGGTACAGTCCTCTGTATGTTGATCTGGTTCAATCCTGTGTATGCTATCTCACCTCATCTACTTGCAACCCTAATACCCCGAACAAGGGTGTGATATGACAGCCCTAGAACTGCTAGTAATTTTGTTTATTGCTGTTGTCTGCCCTGCTTGTTGGTACCGCCCTGCTTCTCTCTTTGCTGGTGCCACTTGTATGATGTCCCTGTTTTATTGTTGGTGCCACTTGTAGGTTGCCACTGTCCTCCTTTGGTGATCTGTGTATGCTACCTATCCTACAACAAGTTGTACCCTAATTAGGGTTTGTTGAGGTAGCCCTAAATCTGCTACTTAATTCTATCTATTGCTGTAGCAGTACTATACTCTTGGATAGTTTTTTTTAAGGCTGTTATTGGCCTCTTTTCAGCCTCTAGATTGGATAGTGGTGTCCTTGTTTCAAGCTTAAAGTATAAGGACAATGGTGTCCTTGTTCTTGTTCTTGTACGAGCTCAAATAAAGTATAATTAGTTTCTTTTGCTTGTTTGGAGTGCTACAAAATCACTGTGATTATAAACCCACCAGGTGAACACATGAAGGTATGAGGCTCTGAGAACTCAAAAAACCTTATCCAGAGAGGTACCACCAGTAAGGCTGAGGGTTATAACATGGTGGCTTCACCTTTCTTGTTCTTTCCTTATACGTAGTCTTGTTTAGTTAGTTTTCCAATTTAGGACCAAAGTCCTTTTTTTTGTGCATATTACACTGAGTGCCTCACAAGTACATATTGAATCTTAGGTTGACAAAATTAAATGAAGGAGTGTAACACGATAATTAGAAATTATATTTTTACCTTGTCATTTTGGCGTCATTGCCGGGGAGGCACTCAAGAACTAGGACTCTTGTTTTAGATCATTTTAGGAACTATACTAGGCTGAAGGGAAACCCAAGGGAGTTGACAACTACCCTCCGATATCTCTTGCCCAGGATACAATGCTTAGCAGTCACTGCATGATGCATGACGCGAGGCACTAAGAAACCTCGTGGACATGGTGCAGGGACCACCCGTGACACTAATAACCAGGCCAATAAAAGTGGTGAAAAACGAGACCTTCCAAAAATCCCTAGTACTCATCGTTACTCAAAATTAGCATCCAACAATTTGGAAGAGCCACCCAAAATAGACTCTACTGCTGGCTTAGTCATAGAACTTCCTTCCTCTAAATCTCCCTAAAACCAAGATCATCCCATTGGCGGATCCAAATCAGACGAACATAGTAACCTATTGAAGAACCATAAAACTCTGTCGCCTCTGAAGAATCTTTGTGGGGAGAAAGGATTTTAAACATGGGATAAGAAATGGAAACATCGAAGCAAAAAGAACCAATCACGTTTGAATTTCCTATTCAAGAGCCTGAGGGCATACTTCAAATGAAAAACATTCCACCCTCTGCTCTACCGAATTTCTGTGGATTGCCTAGCGAGGACCCTGACATATTCCTCTTTGAGTTTGATGTTCTTTGCCAAAGCTATGATTACAATTTTGATGCCCATAAACTCAAGCTATTTCCAACCACCTTAAAAGAAGCAACTCTTCGTTGGTTCATGGGGCTCGGAGGAAATTCTATCAAAATCTGGGACGAAATGAAGCAAAGATTTCTCAAGAAGTACCAGGATTAAGCAAAGTAAGGGACATATGAGAAGAAATTTTTAGGATGACACAGAAGGAGGAAGAAACCCTCAAAGATTATGTAGAGAGGTTTCAATATAACTTGCAAAGGACTAAGCAAAACGCACTTGATCCCAAAACATTACGTATTATCTTTCTCCGAGGAATCAAGGATGATTGCATGGATGCATTAAATCATATGGGAGCTAGGGACATCTCCCAGATGACCTATGACGATATCTGCGAATTGCGTAAACGATATTCACGAGGTATTACTAAATCTGGGAAAGGCCCCCGAGACCTAGCCTCTAGGGTCACAAAACTGTTGGTATTTGGGTACCTTGGAAAGTGGTCCCCATGTGCTTATGAGTCTCTAAGCACAAAGGGGGAGACTATTACCTTTGTACTATGTACTTTGTGTCTAATTTCACTTTGACTTAGGAGATTTAAGTCAAAAGTGAAATTTGGTCATTTTAGCCTAAAGTGACAATTAATTCACAATGTGGGTGAATTAATAGACATAAAGTGGAAACTTAAGTGAAGTGGGTTTTGAGTTGAGATATATGTGAGATGATCTCAACCATTGATTAGGGATGAGATGAGATGATCTCATCCATCCATCATTTAGGTTTCCTTATGCTTCATAAAGGAGGGTGCAAGGGGCAAAGGAGAGCTCATTCACTTGTATGTTCACCAAAGGAGCTTGGAGAAGGGAAAGAGGATGAGAACAGTTGCATTGGGAGAGGCTAACTAGGGCGCATGCTTCCATGGAGAGAGGCATCTAGCTTGGAGTCTCAGTCATTTAATGGGGAGCTTCCAGCTCTGAGGAGGTCGCACTTGAGGAGGGAGCATCATCAGTGGGGAGCACTTATCGCTGTTAGATTGTAGTGGGATCAGTTACAGAGGGAGGCCACACATCAGAGCTTCATTCCTTTGGAGGGGTTTTCCATTCTGAGCTCACAGCTTGCATCTGGAGCAGTTTTGGTGGATTTGGTAGCATTTATAAGGGTCACACCATGCTAGGGCGCACTTGCTTGGTTTGGACTTGTATTTCAGCTCGAGACAAGCTGCTACTGTAATAGGTTCATCTATATTTTGTACTTGTTGTATTCCACCATCTATTTCCCCATTATATAGACATATATCCCAAACTTGTTCTC
The DNA here is from genome assembly GCA_009831015.1 of Picea engelmannii. NCBI lineage: Eukaryota > Viridiplantae > Streptophyta > Pinopsida > Pinales > Pinaceae > Picea > Picea engelmannii. The sequence continues at coordinate 181,731 of ML811734.1, forward strand.
CCCGGGGGGGTTTTATCCAGGGTCATGTTGACCAAAAATACCTATGTCAAATTTGTGCATGCTTAGAAGTGTAGATCAACATTTTAAAGTTCAAAGATCTAGAGGTAGTGTTATGTGTTTTAATGTATTATGCATGTGCTAACATTGAGTAAAGAAAACACTTGCAAGGGCACCTTAAAAGAGCACTTAACCATTAAACATTGAGCAAAAAGTTGGGTGACTGTTTGCTGTCCTAAAACAGCAAGAAAATACAGCCGCACAGTTGAAACTTAGAGCCATACTAGGGTCAAGGACAGACCTTAGTTGGCAGCCTCATAGGACCACAAAAAATCTACATGGTATCAGAGCCAATGATGGCTTAGACTTGCTGATTTTGGAGCACTTTTGTGGGCAGTTTTGTGAGGTTTTATATCAGATTTGTTGGCTGTTTTGGACAACAAGTTTCTAGTCCAAAACTTTGGGTAAACTTCAGATCTGAAGGTACCTCTCATTTAGTGCTAGTTGGACAACTTAGGGCAGATTTTGGACAACTAGTTGACAGTGTTTGTGGACAGTTGTGGGCAGATTTGTTGGGCTGATTTTTGACACTTGTGGACAACCTCTTTTCACACCTGCGGGGACAGGAGTGAGGCTATAGAGTACGACCTCTTTTCACACCTACTTGCTAGGAGTGAGGTCGGGGTTTCACTTGCCTCTTTTCACACCCGTGTTGATAGGAGTGAGGCAACGTTCCTTTACATTTGGAGCGTCAGAGTGAGCGCACTTTGACAGACATGTCAGTATCTCAGATGCGCGTTGAGGACATGCTAGCTGGTGCTAGAAATTGGTTGCCTTGGAAGGCGAGGATCTTCTTTGTCTTAGAAGACCTCGAGCTATGGAGCATAGTCGACACGGCTGTTCCAGTCATTCCCTTCACTGCTCTTGTCTTGGTGGCAGAATTCAGGAAAATGAACAACAACGGAAAGAGGACCATTTGTGATGCAGTTCGTGATCATATCATACCCCATTTGACTGCGAAGACTTATGCATACGAGATGTGGGCATCTCTATGCAAGTTGTACGGGAGCTCTAATGAGAACTGAAAGTTGGTTCTTCATGATCGACTAAGGAGCATTCGTATGCTCGAGGATGAGTCAGTTACTTCATTCCTTGGAAGATACACCCAGATCAGAGATGAGTTTGGAGCCGTCAAAGAGGTGGTGAACCCTAACTCTTTGGTGAGGACAACTATGAATAGCTTCACCAAATCTTGGGGTCCATTTGTCCGTGGCATTATTGCTAGGGAGGTTATGCCTACATGCGAGAAGATGTGGGATGACTTCATCCAGGAGGAGATTAGGCTTGCAACTGAAGCTTCTGGACAGTAGCAGCAGCAACAAAAGTCAATTTCGGGTGTTGAGGACCTTGCTCTTTGGACAAAGGGTAAGAAGAAGACCGACCGTGGAGGTTGGCAAGGTCCGAAGTTTGGGGACCCACCACAGGGTGGTGAGAGCAACAAGAGTGGGCAGACGAGAGATATGAGCACAGTGAGATGTTTTGCTTGTGGAGAGATGGGTCACTATGCAGGACAATGTCCCAAGAAGAAGAAGAAGCAGCAGGGTGGGTCAACAGCGACAACAGAGGAGATAGAGTTCGAGGAGAAGTTCGCGAGAGAGTGTGCTTTTGTGACTAATTTGTCTCCTGTTACACCATCCAACATTAGATGGGGAGACAGAGTGATGAGGACCGACTGACTCACAACAGTGATTCACGGGGAGATCAGACTCAGTGTCCCTGGACATCTTCAGAGTGGGTGACTGGTCCACCCAGGATAGCTACAGTTTTAGAGCAACTGAGCATACAGAGAGTTGGTGCTACAACTTCAGAGCATCAGAGGTTGATGAGGAGGAGCAGCGGGGCACCACAGAGGCTTGAGCCTCACTTAGGCTCTGAGACTTTGCATCCACTTCAGGTGGAAGTTACTTGGCAAGAGGCCAACTTGATGACTCTTGGTGAGATACCAAGAGGGGGAGACTCTTGGTGAGATGCCAAGAGTAGGTGAAAATCCTTGGTGGGAGACCAAGGTGGAGATCTTTGGTGTGATGTCGAGATCTAAGTGATCTTAGATAGATGGAGAGTCAGTTCCATTTATAGATCACGCAGATTGAGTAGATTTGTGATAGAGTCCACTTTCAGTGATCAGGGTATAACCATACTCACCGAGTATATGCTAGGAGGCAGCCATGTCCTTTGCAGGGACGAGATTGGTGGTGATGAGCACTTTCCTTTGTAAGAGGGAGTGTTGGGATTTGGGTACCTTGGAAAGTGGTCCCCATGTGCTTATGAGTCTCTAAGCACAAAGGGGGAGATTATTACGTTTGTACTATGTACTTTGTGTCCAATTTCACTTTGACTTAGAAGATTTAAGTCAAAAGTGAAATTTGGTCATTTTAGCCTGAAGTGAATTAATTCACAATGTGGGTGAATTAATAGACATAAAGTGGAAACTATGGAAACTTAAGTGAAGTGGGTTTTGAGTTGAGATATATGTGAGATGATCTCAACCATTGATTAGGGATGAGATGAGATGATCTTATCCATCCATCATTTAGGTTTCCTTATGCTTCCTAAAGGAGGGCGCAAGGGGCAAAGGAGAGCTCATTCACTTGTATGTTCACCAAAGGAGCTTGGAGAAGGGCAAGAGGATGAGAACAGTTGCATTGGGAGAGGCTAGCTAGGGTGCATGCTTCCATGGAGAGAGGCATCTAGCTTGGAGTCTTAGTTATTTAGTGGGGAGCTTCTAGTTCTGAGGAGGGCACACTTGAGGAGGAGGGCGCATCATCAGTGGGGAGCACTTACACTTGTCAGATTGTAGTGGGATCAGTTACAGAGGGAGGCCACACATCAGAGCTTTATTCTTGTGGAGGGGTTTCCATTCTGAGCTCACAGCTAGCATCTGGAGCAGTTTTGGTGGATTTGGTAGCATTTATGAGGGGCACACCATGCTAGGGCGCACTTGCTTGGTTTGGACTTGTATTTCAGCTTGAGACAAGCTGCTATTGTAACAGGTTCATCTATATTTTGTACTTGCTGTATTCCACCATCTATTTCCCCATTATATAGACATATATCCCAAACTGGTTTTCCCCATCGGGGGGGGTTTATCCAGGGTCATGTTGACCAAAAATACCTGTGTCAAATTTATGCATGCTTAGAAGTGTAGATCAACATTTTAAAGTTCAAAGATCTAGAGGTAGTGTTATGTGTTTTAGTGTATTATGCATGTGCTAACATTGAGTAAAGAAAACACTTGCAAGGGCACCTTAAAAGAACACTTAACCATTAAACATTGAACAAAAAGTTGGGTGACTGTTTGCTGTCCTAAAACAGCAAGAGAAGACAGCCACACAGTTGAAACTTAGAGCCATACTAAGGTCAAGGACAAACCTTAGGTGGCAGTCTCATAGGACCTCAAAAAATCTACAAAAACCGTCAGGAGGAGGAGTTACCAGAACCGAAATAGGAAACATGTTGGACAATTTTAAGGCTGATATCCTTAGTTCGCTTAACTCCCAATTGGACACTTTCCAAGCAAAGAAAAAGAAGGAAGAAGCCAACCTAGCGTTTGCTGTCTTTTGTTCTAGATGTCGAAAAAAACACCCTTTGAGAGAGTGCCCTTTAGCATAGAAATATGTGCTATCTGCGAGCAAAATCACGATACTAAAAGTTGCCCTTCTCTTCCTGAGCTAAAAGCGGTTTATCAAGGGGCCACCGGGGAAACTGGACAAATTTGTTTTGTGGCCCAAAAATGACCATGGCCACCCAAGGCGCCAGGCATGACACAAGAGCAATCCCAATTTCCTCCATACTATAGTCAATATCAATATCCATAGCAGAATTGGTATGCTTCCATGTCTTGGAAACAATGGCAAACCTAGACGCAGAATCAACCTGGGAAACAAGGTTGGAGAGGGCCTACTCTTCAACAGTCCACTCCTCAACCACACCCTCCAATGCAACACCAACAACAACTACAACTGCCATCCAACCAACCTCCTCCGAGGTCTAGGCAATTACCGACCCAACCAATACCAAATCCAAATAATAAAGTAGTTTAGCCCACTTGCAACGCTGAATTACCCTTCTTTCCCACCTATGTCATTTCTCCTACAGAGTTTTAGAACATACATCTACGATCGGGAAGAGTAGTCCAGGATCAAACCTTACCCATCATCAAGGAATAGGATGACGAGGAGAATCCTCCCGATTCAGACAATCAAGTCACTAATTCCTCTAAAGATAAACGAAACACCACTCAGAAACACCCCGATGAGTAGGAATCACTCCCATAACCACCTTATCTGGAAAGGTTAAATATAGAAAAGTCCCCCATACAACCAGAATTTGACCTTTTAGGAGAGCTTCGAAATGTGTGTGTCAATATTCCTTGTTCCAAGCTATTAAGGACGTTCGGATCTATGCTAAGGCTGTTCGGGAACTCTGTCTCAAGAAACCGGGAAGGGAAAAGAAAGACCCAGAAACAGTTCATGTCATAGGGAAGTTAGTCGATCTAATGCTAGGAAAAATCTTTATGGCCAAATACATGGATCTAGGAAGTCTGGTTGTTAAAGTCAACGTTAATAACATTTCCATCGCTAATACTCTGGTAGACTTAGGAGCAACCTTAAACGTAATGACCAAAGAAACCATGGAAAAACTCCAACTACTAGGGTCCGGGTCGTCAACCAACCCCTACAGTTCTTCAACCAACAGATAGATCCATAGTAAAACCCGAGGGAATGCTGGAAGATATAATTGTTTCCTTAGAGTCGTGGGAATACCCAACAAACTTTATGGTCCTGCAACCAAAGGCCAACCTAGGATGATACCCATTAATTTTGGGAAGACCCTGGTTGGCCACTATCGACGCATATATTGATTGCAAATCAAGGGATATGACCATCTCCCACGGGAACTCAACCAAGAAGCTAACCCTTTACCCTCCTACTAAACCTTCCCTTGACCTAGAGAATTCCCCCTGGATCGAAGATAGTGACGAGGAACCCAAACAACCCCTGTTGACCCTTGACCAAGCATCAATATTTAAACAGACTACTGAGGATGATTTTATTTGTACATATCTAGCACATCCTCACATAGCCAACCACCCAACCTTGGAGCATATCCTAGGGGAGAAATTCCAAGAAGTCTATTCACCAATTGAACCAACACAATTACTAGCCGAATTAGTCCCAGTGAATACTATCTCTGAAGATCAAAGGTTAGCTGTTGAAATCTATCCTGGAGAAACCTTGAATATCAATCCCAGACTAGACCCCTCATAGCAAAAGAAGCTCATCAAAACATTAAGAAAGAACAGTTCCACTTTCGTTTGGGATTATACAGACATGAAAGGGATCCTCCCCGATCTATTCACCCATCACATCTATCTTAAGGAGGATTCCCGACCTATTCAACAACTGCAACGGAGAATGAACCCTGCTCTGAAGGATATAGTCAAGGAGGAGCTCCAAAAGCTCCTTGATGTAAATTTTATATACCCAATCTCTGACAGTAAATGGGTTTCGCCCTTGGTTGTTGTGCCAAAGAAGAATGGCAAGTGGCGTATTTGTGTAGACTATGGGGAGTTGAATAAGGCCACGTTGAAAGACTACTTCTGATTACCATTAATTGATCAAGTTTTGGACACCTTGACAGGAAAATAATATTTCTCTTTTCTCAACGAGTTTAGCGGTTATAATCAGATACAAATCACCCCTACAGATCAAGAAAAAACTACTTTTACATGCCCATGGGGAACTTATGCATACCGAGTAATCCCGTTTGGAATATGTAATGCTCCGGCTACATTCTAGAGAGATGTCTTAGGTATATTCTCCGACTTGATCAATGATTGCATGGAAATTTATATGGACGATTTTACCGTATATGGAGATATCTTTCAGGAAGCTTTAGACAATCTAGAAAAGGTCTTGGGCAGATGCCAAGAAACCAACCTCTCTCTCAGCCATGAAAAATGCCATATGCTTCGAACTGAGGGTATTTTCCTAGGACACCACATATCACCTACAGGAATCCAAGTAGATCCCTCTAAGATCAAAGTCATTCTTAGAGGAGAGAATGGGAATTTCATGGAGTACCTTCATGGGTCAGCCACTAACTAAGCCAAGGGCTAGAGTTCTTCCTCCCAAGTAGAGGTCTACTGAAGCTACAACAGGTGGATGCAGGAGGTCTACCAGGGTATCTCAAAAAGTATTGGGGACAACCTCTATTGTTGAAGTCGAGACAAAATTAGAAGAAGGATCGGATAAGGAGCAACCTGTTGAAAAATCAAAGGAGAAAGAGAGCATGACGATATCACGAGCGACCTCCTAACAGAGCTTGAAGGGGTGGAGCCCCCAAATATTGGTTCATAGCAGAATTGGATAGGGTTTGAAATCCCCTCTTCCTCTCCTACCTCACCCAAAGAGCTAACTAGCTCTCATGATTTACCAGCTTGTGCCAATTTCATTCCAGAATGTAAAGAACAACATAAGAAAAAAAAGGGAGGCCAAAGACATATGTAACCCAAGCCATTTCGATTCTGTAGCCCTAGTTATCAGGCCCTTCTTAAACAAAACAAAAGGCTATTGCTACAGAACAAAAAACTCAAAAGCAAATTGAAATATCACAAGTTGCCACAAAGTAATGCAGGGACTATGATGGGGGATATTTAGGATGAGGAAGTTTTAGAGGAAAGAGCAAAAGGTTGTGCAAAAGTCCATATGGAAGAAGCACAAATGATTTTCAACACCTTCTTGGATGATGTCATCACTAATACACTCGCCTTCATACAACTGAAACTAGATTTACCCCAATGGCGAAATAAGGACGAGCTCTTTGATCTGGGGATCATCAATAAAGAATCCCATAGGCAAGCCATAGAAAAGCTCAAGTCCAGATGGTTTTCCATGTACTTGTAACAAGAACGAAAATGGACTGAAAAGATTAAAGGGTACAAGAAGCAGTTGGAGGAAACAAGGAAATTAATACAACAAATCACTGATATTGCCTTTGAGGGTATATATAACAGAGAGCCGCCTAGATGTTACCCTCTCTTCTCCCATGATAGATGGGCGGGCTTCAGATTGAGACAACTAGCAACAGGACAACCCCACGAGATCAAACAATCAGAAGACTTTTTCATGATGTATCGTTCTACAGAAATGAAGGATCAAAATCTATTATGTGAGCTTTATCTCCACAACTTTATCTTGCCAGATAACGCCATGTGGAATCCCAACCCTGATGTTGGGGATGTTCAATTACGAGCATTCACTTCCCATATACTTGGTCTTTCTCAGTGGAAGAAGGATGCTGAATTCTACATGAGGATGGAGTCAGAGGCAAGCTTACATATAAGGGACGAATACCCCCTACCTCATCTAATAAAGGATGATTTAAAAAGGTTAAGAACAGATCCGGGGGATGCTGTTATCATGAGACACCATCAAAGATATGCTATCAACGATTTTCTACAGGTTTCCAGGGCATATTTTGTGGAGGCATTATTGACATCCCATGACATTTGGGGAGACCTCCCTAAGTATTTAAAAGATAGAAACCCAGTGGGGTACCCATACTTCAGTTTAGCCCTTAACAAGACTTCCTTCTATGCGAACTCTTTGTTAAGATATGGCACTAGGTGGGTGGGCCTTCGATTCCATTTCCCCATTATATGGTGTCCTAGCAGATTCTACAAGGCTCCTATTATCTGGGATGAGGAAGACGAAAGAACTCAGTGGCTGCAGCTGGACAAAACCTTGGGATATTATAATATAGGTGAATTTGGGCATCCGACTTATGATTGGGGAGCAATACACGCAGGTATGACAGAGACAAAATAAGTTGCATGAGGTCATGCAACCAAGCTAGTAGGGGGGTGATGATGAGCCCCCATTTTGACATGTTTTTGGCTTCCTATACCCTATAGATATATCTACATTTTGC
>ML811734.1:195444-206129 GCA_009831015.1 Picea engelmannii
GTAGAGGGAGCTCTACCCATTGTTTGGAGGCTCACTCCATTTGTCTTGGCTTATTCTTGTGCTATAGAGGGAGCTATGTGGAGTGAGGGTGCATGAGTCTAGAGGAGGAGGCACATTTTATGGAGGTAGGCACACTTGCTTGAGGTGGTGGCACATTCTTGGGAGGAGGGCGCATCAAGCAAGGAAGTGGCTCATTCTTGGAGGGTTCTAACTAGTAGAGAGGAGGCACACTTCATGAGGAGTTGAGGGCGCTTGGCTAGGGAGGTATGATCCCTTGTTGGGTTTTTGCATGTGTGGGGGGCGCACTTGAGAGGAGGGGCGCACCATCACTTGGAGGAGGTTTTCTTGTGAGAGGGAGGCTACTTCAAAGGAAAGGACAAAGACAAGGCAAGTTTAAAGGCAAGCAAGAGCAAAGGCAAAGGAAAGGATCAGGATAAAGACAAAGCAAGCAAGAGGAAGAAAGGCTCACCAAGGCAAGGGGTGCTTTACTTCACAAGGCTTGTGGGGAGGTCTTCAAGGAACTCCAAGGCATCCGAGAGTGGTTGGTATTGTACCAGGTTCACTTGTATATGTTTCATGCGTTGTACATTTTTCTTTGAGGCCTTCTATATATATCTGCTCCAAACTGGTTTTACCAATGGGGTCTTTTTCCAGGGTCGTGTTGACCAAAAATCTATGTGTCAAATTTATGCATGCTTAGAAGTGTAGATCATCATTTTAAAGTTAAAGATGTAGAGGTAGTGTTATGTGTTTTGATGTATATTGCATGTGCTAACATTGGGTAAAGAAAACACTTGCAAGGGCACCTCAAAAGGGCACTTAACCATCAAATATTGCGCATAAAGTTTGGTGAGTGTTTGCTGTCCTAAAAACAATAAGAAAAGACAGGCACACAGTTGAAACTTAGAGCCATACTAAGGTCAAGGAGAGACCTTAGATGGCAGCCTCATAGGAGTGCCCATTAGAGAGATGCTACATATGTTGATGAGGCCCCAGATGCATGACCATCAGATAGTCTGTGTGTGACTATGACAGAGCCTATTTGGTTGTGATGGTGATACTTGTGACATGATCTGTTTGATCATGAGATGGCTTGTGTGGCTATGGTGATGCTCCCTGTAGACTGGTCAGCAAGACCATGTTAGTCTTTCCCATTCCATGAGAGATGGATGGATGTGATTGAGAAAATTACTTGAAGAACATCATAGTTAATACCTCCCTAGCTAAGAGGGAGTGTTGATGTTTTGGTAGCTGCGGGAGGTATTAACCTCCAGTATAACCTTTGTGCTTATAATAGAATATTTTGAAAGAAAGAGAACCATTAAACAGATGTGGAAATACCCTAGAAGAGAAGTCGGCCCAAGAAGAATAATAATAAAGAATTAGAAGGCTCTAGAAAGAGAAGTCGACCTCACTTGAAAAGTCACCTGACAGAGTAATATAAATAAAGGCAGGCACTGGGTCATTTGACACACTCACTCAGTTAGGGCACAAGTTTGAGGAGCAACAGTTGCAACAACTATAGTTGTGATGCAGAAGGGGGTGCAAGTCTAAGGAAGGGGATGCAACAATTGCAGTAGTGAAGTCTCTCCTTGTTCAGTCCTTCTGGTATCTCTCTCTTGTGCGCTTCTCTTGGTAAAGGTACGCTCTCTTGGTATTGTGTGGCTGCCACAATAGTATTGGTATTGTTGGTTAGGGTTTATCTATTGGCTCTAGTGGAATTGCAAGAATCTATCTAAGAAAAGGTTACCGTTCTCGGGGTGGCATGTGTAAGTGCCTATGGTTGGGTAACAGTGATATGACATTGTCGATGGCTAAATGAGCATACCAAAATTTTAACACTAACCCCACACCCCACATAGCTGCCTGAGCTAGTCTCTGAAGAAATGAGGAATATAGATCTCATCCCTGTCATGTGTCGAGAAGCCCCACTGTCCAAGAACCATGCAAGAGTGCCTATACACCCTAGGCAACAAGCCATCAAGGAAAACTCCTTGGACTTTTTCGCGAACTCATTCACTTATGTTGATGTTGCTGCCTCAATATCCTTCTTGCTTCTCTTCTTGATCGTACATTGTCTTTTATAATGTCCCAACTTATGACATGCAAAGCATTTCACCTTCTCATGTTCTTGTTCTTCTATAGCTTTCTTGTGTTTCTTCTTTGCTAAGAGGGCACCATTCTACTCATTCTCCTCACTCTTTGTCTGTTTGCTACAAAGAGCCTCCTCATGAGTCTCTTCCTGTATGAAATCATCCCACAATCTCTCCTAGTTGGGACTGTTCTCCCTGGAGACAACACCTTCAACAAAGGTGTTCCACTTCTCTGAAAAACCATTTAGAGCAGTCCTAACCATTTCTCCATCTGATATAACCTCTCCAATTGCACCAAGTTCATCACGAACTTTAGTGATTCTGGTGAGATATGAGGACACTTTTTCAGTCTCGCTCATCTTTATGTTTCTCAACTTCTCTCTCAATACCTTCCAATGACTAAAGTTCGTTGCCCCATCCAACCTATCTTCGAACTTCAATCCAGTAGCTATGACCTTCTCAAGTGAAACTCAACTCTTCCCCTTACTTCTTCCAAGCAAAACTCCTCTCCACTCACTGCAAATCAAGTGCCAAATCTTGTTTGCTGAACCTCATAGCTCCCACTCTGATACCATGTTAAAATAACTCAAACAAACACTTAGTCAACACACAGATTTCAACCTCCAATAAACACTTCAGTAAACTACTGTACTTTATGAGTAGAAACACAGAATGACTAAGATTTGAAAATATAGCAGCGGAAATATAAATGAATGACTGAATCATTCACCACATTTGACACAGAAAATTCTGGGCAATGCCCTTGGAAAAACCCACAAAGGGAAAACCAGTTCAAGAGTGTCTTAATTGTTATTGAGCTTGCAGGAAATTTCAGAGGTTACAACAGCAATTTATTACAGCAATGAATGCATGTACCCACCTTGTAACTGTGCCTACAACCTACCTCGAAATCTGTGCCAAAGACCAAAAAAATCAGAGAAACTTCTGCCTTGAAATCTGTGCCTAGATTTCAGCTGTACGACCAGCACAGTATGGCCTTCCTGGCAGCAAACTAACCCTCGATTTCTGTGCACAACTACAATACCTTCTGTACGGACTGTATGGACTTTACTCCGCCACAGAATGCATCTTGAAATCTGTGCATAACTCAGCCTCAATTTCAGTGCATGAACAACTGTACGACCCTCTCTAAATCTGTACTCTACAGCCCTCTTCACTGCTGTACAGACTTGTCATTAATTGCTGCAATATTCCTTGGGATGTGTTCCCTCTCCTTCCTTGAGATATGCACCTGAATTTTACTGTTCTTTCCTTTTGGCTCAAACCTCTCTTTTTCTCTTAGAATGCATGCCTCTTTCTCTCCCTCAAGCTCTGCTTCAAACACTCCTTGAAAAGTGTGCCCACTCTCCTCAATGGTCTCCTTTATGCACTCATTAATGAGTAATGCCCTAACCCTTGGTCTTCCAACTATATGGATGGTCAATATTAGATCTTGCCCTCTTGAGATCAACGGTCGTTACTTAATCGTCTGTCGAGTTCTCTTATATCACTTAAGTGACTCAAAATTCATAAAGTCACTTTTACCCATTAAATATTAAAAGACTCTAGTTGACTTTATAAAATCACTTTATAAATATATTTGATAAAGTCACTAGAGAGAGACATTTGCTCAGACTCCTGCCTAGGCCCAATAAATGTAGAAGTACCTCCGAGCTACCAAAATCTAACAAAAATCACCGTCAAAATCAACAAATAACTATTGGAAAATGAAAGTTCAAGTAGAAGATAAATCTCCAATGTTTGAATAACAATCTTGACGGTTAAATAGGCTGTAAAGTAAGTGTTATCAACAAATTTGTAACAGCCCTAGATTGTTGTAGCTGTTGATTTTTCAATAAGCAAGGTTAAGCATGTAGTTCATTTCAATTTGCATTTGTCTTAACCATGAACAAGAATGTTGCAGCAACCAAGATCACAAGAAGAAACACCATGCACAAGAACACAAAAAGTATCATGGGAAACCCTTCTCAACAAGGGAAGAAAACTCAGCCAAATCCTTTGCTATATTCTTCAAGAGAAAGACCTTCACCACCAATTAAACTTAGCACACAAGAGGGTGCTCAAACCCTAGAAGACTAGTGCCCAAGAGAGGTGCACACTTTTCCCAAGAGGATGTACTTGCTGAAATTTCCAAACTTGTGTGTTGGATATGATTCCACAATGGGGAATCTTCCTTTACTTATATTAGACTTGTCCTATCAACATAAGTGTCTATTGGCACAACAAGGCCGACCTCTCTAAGTCACATTATAATTAATATTAACCAGATTAATTAACTTTTACATTTATTACTAATCACATTAAAGTGGGGCCGACCTGTACCCTTTACATTACAATTAGGGTTACAGGCAGGTCTGACTCTTGGACAATATAGCAAGGGATCAGATACACGCACTAGTGCTCATCCAGTAGGGGCACATCCATAGGGATGTCCATATCTCTGGCTCATTGCATTACACAGAAGAACCAGATCTTCACATGTTCACATGTACTTGTCCACAGGCACGTCCACTCTACAGATCTTCTTTCCCACTGCCTCACACAAGAGAATCATCTGGAGTTTCTCATCAACTCTGCTGCTCAGAGGAGGCTAATACATCATCTTCATTTCTGTTCACATGACGATGCACCCAACACTTTGGGATTTCACACGTTCATCTTGTGGTCAGCCACATGCACGTCTAACTCAACAGATCACCTTTCCCATTGGATAATCATCTGGAGTTCTTCTCAACTCTCTGAATGGAGGAGGTCATCTCTACGTTCCAGCTTTGTCTCAGGTAGGAACCACATACCCTTCTTAAGAGCTTTCCCTCAGGTTTGTAAGGTGGAGAAAGACTCACATAGCTGCAATGATCCACATCTCACAGGTTTGTAAGCTGGAGAATGTCTCACATAGCTGCAATCATCAATAGTAGCAAACATTTGCTACAGAAGCAAGTTTCCACCACAGACATCAGAAAATAAATATGCCAATTTGTAGCCGTTAACAAGTAGATTAATTTGCAATATTCAAACACAATTTTCTGCGGTGAAAAAATAAGTAAACGAGAGAGAGAGTTTTTGCTGCAGCCCTAATGGCTGTAGCTAATTTTTTATTACAGCAGCAAGTAAACTTGTAAGAAATGAAAGTATTTTCGCCTAAAAATATAGCTTAGAGAGAGCGCAATTCATCCACAAATCCAATGGCTTTAAGAGAGCAATATTCACGTTTTTCAATGCAAAGACTAGTGCCTTATCTATTGGACAAATGGAGTCATAACAATGCACACATTTTAACTGTTTTGGATGATCTAACTGATATATGTATTTTGATATTATCCTAGTCAATGAATTCTTTGATTTTTTCATCTGAGGATTAGGTCAAATGGACACATGGGTTGCCATATATGTATACATATTAGTGGGTTTTCTTGTACTTTCCATATTTTGCACTGTTGGCATACTTTGTGCTATTCTAAAAGTTGGTATACCTTCTATATTTATTGTTTGTGGTAACCATGGTGATAGAACAACAATTGGTTCTACATAAATCAAAATGATCAATATGCATATGTTTTCTAGTGGGTATGTTCTTGTAACCCTTATCCTTTTCATTGATTTCTAATATTTGGAGAATATCAATCTTGGACTACAGGCACGAGAATATGTCACCATTAGGAGTCGACGAGTATATCCTGAATTCCGTGGTCGAATGGTAAATATCTTCCTAATATCCATGTTCATTTGTGTTTTGAATGCAAATCAACTTGACATTGGTACTTTATAACGATAGGAATGAAAAAATGACTGAATCTGTACTCTTAGGTTATTCAAGGCCTTGCTGAAGACTAAGATATTTTCGAGGTGTACCACAAAGAAATTTTTATGAGAGTATATGTTTTTGACAATAATCTCTTTAGTGCCTTGCAATTTGTATAAAATTTCCATTTATTGTTGTTTTTCTTGGGAACCAAGAAAACTAGAGAAGCACAAAAACTAGAAGTGTTGCGTTGAATTTTGCCACCTTCAAGTAACAACTTCAACATAATTTCAAGTTTGGTACATTCATGGTTGTTTTAGTATACATGTTGCTTTCGGAGTTGAGATCTTGGAATTAGGTGAATGCAGTGTTTTACTGACCAGTGATCACAAAGGAGGAGGACCTTTTCGGTTCCTCAATCTCCTCAGCATAAGAGTTGAAGCTGTAAACATTTATACCTTGTTTTCCTATTGCAGTCAATATGTTTTATTGCAGTTTTGATGGATAGCGTAGCGATCATATTGGTATGGAGCATTAAGAATCAAAGCACAACAATAAATAGGCATGGCCTTACACTCCATGCTGTTGAGGAAAGGCTTAGTTGCAAAATGACAAGATTTTCTATCAACATGTGTGGGCTTACCTTAATTATTGAGCATACCAAAAATGGTATAGTCAAGGATGTGTTGATGTATGCTACTATAGGGACTAATAAAAGCCTTGATAGATGAGATAGTTTTGGCTGGCAGTGTATATTCTGCTGTGACAGATAGATGAGATAGTTTTGGCTGGCAGCATATATTCTGCTGTGACATTTGTTATATAAGCCAACACTTGTGAAATGAGGATTTTTTCTGTTGGAGACAAAATAATTTGTTGTCAGAGCAGTGAATGAGGGTTACAAGTGTTGGGATAGAATTCCATGCTGTCTTCATATGCCTCAGTCTTTGATTGTTCCTCCATATCTAACGTCCTTGTCTTTTTGTACTTCTTCTTGAGATGCATTTGACAAGAGTGGCCATGCTTCTAATTGTTGAAATAATGTAATTGCAAAGAGTATTCTTATTATTATTTGATATATTATTCATTGGATCAATCCCTATTGTGGATTGATCATGTCGGCTATTGTAATAAGACCAAATCCCCTTTTGCGGATTGGTCAAATGATAATTATAATAGGCAGAATAAGAAGTCGGCCCCAATAGATATTAAAGAGGCGCCAGCAAATATTATAGGTGTTATAACCACCCAGTTGGAGAAGTCAGCCCTGCCAGTGAAGAGACACTTCACACGTGCCAGTCTAATATAAATAAGGAGGCTAACGCCTCACTTAGACACACAATTCACCTGCTCATTTGAGAGACAAGTTTCGGATCTGCTGTTAAAGAAGAAGGAGAGAGAGTGGCGCATATCTGTGAGAGGATCTTTTGCATTAGTTTAAGAGATCTCTTGGCATTGTATTGGCTATCTATATTAAGGAAGTTTTGCTGGGTTTTCTTCCCCTAGAGGGTTTCCTATGATAAATGCCGTGTCTCTTGTGATTGTGTATATCTCAGTGATCTTGGATTATGCTATTGTTATCTAATGAAATGCAAAGAACTATAATAATGGCTTAAACATTAACACTAATGATATCTGGGAGAGGATCTTCTGCATTAGTTTAAGAGATCTCTTGGCATTGTATTGGCTATCTATATTAAGGAAGTTTTGCTGGGTTTTCTTCCCCTAGAGGGTTTCCCATGATAAATGCTATGTCTCTTGTGATTGTGTATTTCTCACTGTCTCAGTGATCTTGGATTATGCTATTGTTATCTAATGAAATGCAAAGAACTATGATAATGGCTTAAACATTAACACTAATGATATCTGGAAGATTGATGTTTATTTTGACATACTCCCCAAAGATTTTTGCAGTAGGTTTTCATGATTTTCTTTGAAGGGAAGCAAAATGAATGTGTCCTACTAGTATATTCAATATTGAGAGTGCCAAAGTCACAAGTTACAATGATCACTAAGAGAAGATGGTGATCTTAGCTCCCATTTCAATTATGGTTGTCTTTTCAATTCTCTCGAGTCTCAATCAACCATTAAGATCAGGCTCTATACTTTTTGTGTAGTTAATGATGGTTCAATTCCTGAGCATCTATTGGCGGATGCTTCTAGTTTTCCAAGAAATGGTTGTCAAACATTTTTGTTTGATGCATGAGTTGCATGCCCATTGTAAATTAAAAACGAAAACTCCGAAGCCCTTTGGATCACTGGACATTTCTACTCTTTCTAGCAATCTAAAATCAATAGTAGCATGTGGAAAAATGCATGTTTTTGTCATATCCCTTCTTATCTGTTGAATGCCAATACATGAGAAAAAGTCTACAGGCAGTCCTGGGTATTGTGCAGTGTTGTCGCCTTTATACACACCTCGGATAATGTGGAAGAAATATTCAATCCATTGGGTGTGTCATTGGGGGAAAGTCTCGAGTCAAGGTGTTGTCACCTGATCCTCAACTCCTTCGTCTAGGCCAACTCCTAGCAAAGCCAAGGGGGGTAGTCCCTAAAGAAAATAATGTTAGCTTTTATAGCTCGGGAGGTACTCCGCATGTTTTGTCTTGTATGCGGAAGTGACCTTGTATTTACACTACTAGGCACTTGACTTTGTAATAGGCCTTCATAAAGTTCTAATAAAGTGGCTCTTTTATTAAAGTGACTTTTTATAAAGTAACCTTCTAATATTAAAGTGACTTTATTTCATAAAGTGCACTTATGTTATATAGTGAAATTGTACTTTAATATTTTAAGTGATTTATTTTGGAGGGAATGAATCATGTCCCTTGATCTTGTGAAGGCAAGATTAAATCTTGGCCATTAGATTTAGGGACGGGGAAGGTGAAAAGACATTTAGATGTGAAAAGTCATTTTCAGGTTATAAGAGTGAACCTAGGGAAGTGTGGAAGACAAGTTTGAGAGAGTTGGAAGAAGAAATTGTTTGCAGCAAGTTTGGCACAGCTTCCAAGCGATATTGGGCACATTTCCCAAGGATATTTCATGTGTGAAAAGTGTAGAGAATATTGTTGCTGTTGGAAGCCGTACTGTACAGATCCATATAGTCTGTACAACAAGGAGAAAGGGCACAAATTTCAAGGCTGTTTCTGCTGGCACAGTTTTTGATGCAAGGCTGAAGTTTTTTCTTTGCTGCTGGAGGGTTTTCTGTTCTGTCTATACAGATCACCATTGGCACGAATTTCAAGGTGCTGTTAAGTGAAGGAGGCTGTACAATAGTACAGATTTGGCACGATTTTCTAGGCAGAAAATAAGGGTGAATGTTGGGTGTCTGTAAGTTATCTTTTGCTGCCATTTTGACTACCATAGCTTGCAATTTCTTCATGAAGCATAAATAAAATCTCTTTTGGTGGGTTTCCCCACATTGGGTTTTCCCTGGTTGGTTGCCAAAATTTCTGGGTATCTACATGGATTTGTGGCTGTTGTTCATTGTTATTTTCTGCTGCAATTTTGCCTAGTAATGTGTGTTTCTTCTCATGAAGTATAGCTGTGTATTGGGTTATTTTCATTTAAGACAGAAATCAATTTTTTCTAAGTGTGAAATAATTACTTGTGCTGATTTTGTTATTAAATTTCTACATGGTATCAGAGCTTGGGCTTTGAGTTACAGTGAGCAATGTTATTTTTGGCTAGATTTGAAGGGGGAAATCTGTTGGTTGTTTTCTTTGGACAGTTGACAGGGAAATGGCTGCATGCATCAGATATGAGGGTCGGTTGGAAGGCATTTCCAACTACTTGCAGTGGAAGGTCCGGATGTCATTTGTTCTCAAGGAGAACAAGATTTGGAGTTATGTCAACACTGTTGTTGTAGCTCATACAACAGATCCTATTGCGTTGGATTTGCATGAGGTAAAGGAGGCCAAAGCACAGAGGATCATTCTAGATGGAGTGGAGAATCCACTCATCCCACATCTGGCTGAGAAGAAGACAACTTATGATATGTTGGAGGCATTGAAAGCTTTATAAGAGGCTAAGAATGCTAATCAAAAGATGGCCTTGAAGGATAAACTGCATGACACGAAGATGGCTAAGGGTGATGGTTTTGCATCCTATCTTACCCCGATAGCTCAGGTTAATGATGAGTTAGTTGCAGTAGGGGAGGTTATCTCAGAACCATAGCTGGAAAGGATAGCCTTGACAGGCTTCATGAAGGAGTGGGATGTCTTCGTGAAGTGCGTGGTGGGTCAGGAAAATTTTCCAGATTGGAGTAGACTATGGGATGACTTCACTCAGGAGGAGATCCAAATGGGATCTCAAAGTAGTGGACATAAGGAAGATAGAGTCGATGAGGATGTTGCTCTTGCAGCAAAGGAAAAGGGGAAGAAGAAAGGGAGTTCCGAGAAGGACTTGGGTAAAGTCAGATGTTACTGTTGTAACTGTTATTCCCGATATTAGGGATAACTAGGAGATCATGTCTCGAGGCCCACATGGTCCTAGACATGGAGTACCGAGAGCAGGAGCGACCTGAGCATGGTCCTGGAGGACCCACTTTTTCTTCTCAGCCAGATTTGTCCTGCCAGCAGTACCAGCCTCCATCACTACCGGCTTGGGCTTGCATCAGAAAGGGCTCTTGCTCCATGAGGTAATTGGTCCGAGGTATCATGGTATGTGTCATATTTGATCATTATAACATTCTTATGTATGCATTAGATCACTTTTCATTTCAGATAACTGCTTGGATTTTACACTAACCCACTTGACCATTGTTGGGGTGATTGATGGGGTAGCTTAGCAAGTTGGTATCCATAGGTTTTGGTTAGCCACCAAAGGGG
>ML811734.1:206229-216573 GCA_009831015.1 Picea engelmannii
ATTTGCATTGATATCTTGACACATGGTTTGAATTGATTACATTGAATGCCATTTGTCCTTATGCTTTTATTGAGAAGTGATTATACTCTTTGCTTTATTAGCCATCATTGACTTCGTCAATAATAGCATCTAAATAATTGCTCGTGTACTAAGAGATAGTCATTGGTTTATGAAGTACTAACCCACTGCAAGCATATATTCTAGTTGTCTTTGTTTTGTCTCGCAAACAGGTGCTTCAGCAGTGATCTTCTTGTGACTATCTTGGGCATCAATCTGTGGAAGGGTTTCCTCSTTGACTTGACCTTATCCTTTGACCTTCCTTAATCCAGATTGACTTAGGGACGTCTCCCTTGGACTTGCCCTCCTGAATAGAAAGAGCCCCCCATCGAGGTGACAGTGGGTGGGGGAAGCTCCTGTTACGCCGGTTTCTACCCTTGAATCAAGCTATTTAACCTTTCCTACAAACCGTGCGATAACAGTAACCAGTTCAACACCTTGCTTCTTAGTGTTCTGAGAAGAAGAAGAAGAGGAAAGAACAGGAGAGGCCTAATACAACGACAACAACAACTATGCCTAATACAGCGACAACAACAACTATGGAGGACTTTTCGTCCAAATATGATATGGTATTCTCTTTGGTCACTCTAGTATCCAATGTTGGTAGTGTTAGACTTGTTTGTGACAGTAGATGGATTGTTGACAATGGAGCCTCTTGTCACTTGAGAAGAATATGACGTATATTCCTCAGTATCACAAAGACAGGTCTTGGCCGACTGGTGGAGAGTGAAGGAGGTATGGCACGAGATGTATGTGGAGTTGAAAGGATTAGATTCTGACTCAAATATGGAGGACTCCTGGAGGTTGATGGAGTTTTGTTTGTTCCAGGGTTGAGGGTTAACTTGCTCTCGGTCTCAGCCTTGGAAGATGTTGGATATTCTACATTGTTTAAGAGGGGACATGTATTTATCTACAGGGAGGGAGTGGATTCAGTAGAACCACAATTGATTGGTGATCGGATGGATAGGTTGTACATGGTGCGAGGACAACCTATAGGTTATGGTTCAAAGTTGGATGAGGGGCAAGAGGCTCTTGAGACTGTAGTAGTACCAAGGGTTCAGTTTCACATTCCGAGGGAAGAGAGGGAGTCTCTCCAAAGCATCGACAAGAGGCTCTGGTGTGAGCGAACATAAGCTCGGAGTGGGAGGATGGACTCTCCGAGGAGCTTAGGGTTTAGGGTAGCTGTCAGGAAGATATCTTTAGGTTCGAGTTCTGTGCAGGTGTTGAGGTTGGCTCCAGGTTCAGAGGGAGCTCCTACTGCGAACAGTGTGATGGGACCTGATGATGGTGATGGCAACGAGTACATCCCTCGCTAAGAGGGAGTGTTAGCTTTTATAGCTCGGGAGGTACTTTGCATGTTTTGTCCTGTATGCAGAAGTGACCTTGTATTTACACTACTAGGCACTTGAATTTGTAATAGGCATTTATAAAGCTGTAATAAAGTGTCTCTTTTATTAAATTGACTTAATAAAGTAACCTTCTAATATTAAAGTGACTTTATTTCATAAAGTGCAGTTATGTTATAAAGTGAAATTGTAGTTTAATATTTTGAGTGATTTATTTTGGAGGGAATAAATCATGTCTCTTGATCTTGTAAAGGCAAGATTAAATCTTGTCCATTAGATTTACGTATGAGGAAGTTGAAAAGACATTTAGATGTGAAAAGACATTTTTAGGTTATAAGAGTGAACTTAGGGCAGTGTGCAAGACAAGTTTGGGAGAGATTTTGAGAGAGTTGGAAGAAGGAATTGTTTGCAGCAAGTTTGGCACAATTTCCAAGAGAAATTGGGCACATTTCCCAAGGAGATTTTCTGTGTGAGAAGTGCAGAGATTACTGTTATTGTTGGAGGCCGTACTGTATAGATCCGTACAGTCCGTACAGAAAGGAGAAAGCACAAGAATTTCGAGGCTGTTTCTGTTGGCATGATTTCCAAGGCAGGGCTGAAGTTTTTTCTTCGCTGCTGGAGGGTTTTTTGTTTTGTCCATACAACTCACTATTGGCACAAATTTCAAGGTGCTATTAAGTGAAGAAGGCCGCACAACAATACGGATTTGGCATGGTCTTCTAGGCAGAAAATAAGGGGCACTGTTGGGTGACTGTAAGTTATCTTTTGTTTCCATTTTGACTGCTGTAGCTTGTAATTTCTTCCTGAAGCAGAAAAAAAATCTCTCTCTCGGTGGGTTTCCCCACATTGGGGTTTTTCCTGGCTGGTTGCCAAAATTTCTGGGTGTCTACATGGATTTGTGGCTGTCGTTCATTGTTATTTTCCGCTGCAATTTTGCTTAGTAATGTGTGTTTATGCTTATGAAGTATAGCTGTGTATTGGGTTATTTTCATTTAAGACATAATTATTTTTGCTGATTTTTTCATTAAATTTCTACAAATAATCTATTGCTTGAACTAATCTTAGTACAAGAAAATGAATATAGGAGGTTATTATGAAACAAGAGCAAGGTAACAATCTAATCTAGCAGCGTATATGACACATCAAAGAAATTGCTTATGCCAAAAGTAAAGCACTCAAGATACTTGCATGTATATGATTTAACTTAAAAGAGATACAAGCGCTTGGAAGGAAATGATAAGCAAAATATAAAAATGTAGACCAGTGCCAAAAATAAAGATTGTTGCAAGATAGCAAATGCTGTTGAAATGAAGATTGATATCTAAATGCTCTTGTAAAATTTTATTATAAGTTTTTAGGTGGAGTGGATGTTGTAAGTGCAAGCCACTATGTGAGATGTGTGCCTTAGTTTGGAGGCTTGTTAGCACAAATTTCCACCCTGCAATTGAGCTGATATAAGCTGTTATTACAGTGATGAAAACTTGGCTAATTTAAGGAGTAGGGCCCCAATTGTCACCGACCAAACCTCTCTCCGTTTGGGCTAGTGCTTGCTAGCCTTTGGGGGGAGTCGCTGGGCACAAATGAAGCGCCCTTGTGGCTGATTTGATGTCTGAAAACTCAAAAATCAGCGAGCTGTTTTGCCTTGGACAGCGTGTAAAGCAGTCCAAAACGGTGGAGAAATTTGATCTAATACACTTGGAGGGAACCTGTAGAGTTAGCACAATGATAATAGAATGGAAAAAGCATTGAAAACTACTCAAAGGATTGATGCCATCACAGTAAATAGTTCAGAAATGACATATCATATTTGCTAATTCACCACAATACTGTCAAGAAGAGAGGTTTGAACAATAAACACAAGCTTCTTTATTGATCCAGCTTTACAAGAGGGTTGGTTTCGCCATAGTTGGCAAGCTCACAACCAATACAATGACTACTTTGCTCAATGACACACCACTAGAGAGAGAGAGAGAGAGAGAGAGAGAGAGTCACTATGTTGCTCTTGCTAAGAACTGACGAAATAACGAATGGCAAGCCTCCAATATATAGCTAATGAGGGCACACATCCCAAGAGAAAAGAAAGGATGCATGAGAGGCCATGAATAGGAACTTAGGTGCATGGTGGAAGCATGTGGAGAGGAAAAAGTAGAGCGTGAGTTAGAGTGGGCGCATAGGTGCATGAGAGGGCTAAGAATAAATGCAAGTCCAAGAGACTGATACAAGCAGAGAGTTAATTGAAGCATGCGTCCACATGTGTGAGAGAAGAGAGGGTGCATTAAGGAAGAGAGAATGAGTGGAAGTGAGAGTGAGAAAAGCGCCCAAGTCAACTAGAGTAAAGGGTAGGTGAAGGCTATATTTAACTGCCAACACATGAGTGAGGTTCAGTGAATTCAATCATGAGGATGGCTATATGGATAAACTCATGTGACCCCTTCTCAATCATTAATTAATTATCACATGGTCAAATATTTAGGAATATTCTCTCTAGCTTAGGTGGATGTCATATCATTGCCACATGTCGACCTCTGAGGATGCCACTTGGCAGTGCATGGACGATGACTGGCCCTGCTAAAAATATCCATCCGGTCCCAAAACTTTGAAACTTGTCGAAACTGACCCAAACTATCCACAAATGCTCGGCATGACTAGGCGAGCACCATCATGTGTCTATTGCTAGAAATAGACATTGCTAAAAATAGAAAGTCCTCGCATGTCCATGATATTATACTCGTTGAATTCGATTTTCCACAAGGAATTCGAATCCAAAATCAGAATCGACATGTGAGCCCTAGTACTGAACTTGCTAAAAATAGAAAGTTGTTTGAATGCCCTTGACTTTATACTCATTGATGTCGTCGTCTCCTTGCAAGTGATTCAAATATGTGATCAGAATCGATATGCGAGCCCTGGTGCTCAACTTGCTAAAAATAGCAATCTAGGCCACATCATCTTGGAAAAGGTTCAAAAACCTATGGATGTCTCAAGGATCAATACTGCGCTGTTGAATATGAATCTAGGGCTTAGAGCAAAACCTGCTAAAAATATAAATCTTTAGCAAGTTGGTCAAAAAGGTGTCCTCGGGCCTAGAATCCTGCAAGGACTCATAATGTACTCTTAGATTTGCCTCAAACTGTCAAGAGACCCACTCAAACCTTGTCTCCTAAATTTTAGCAACACTTGTGTTGCTCTCAAAATGCATGGAAACTAAGTCATCTCTGACTCCGAACCAAGCAACCATGTACTGAGCATGTACCTGCTTGATGTGGGAACCAACCTCTTGCTCAACATAAGTATTGAACTCTGGAAAAATCTTAGTATGCCAACCCCAATGCTGCATGCTGACTTTGGCTCTTAACGCTCAAGATGTTCAAGGATGAAAATTAGGGGTTAACAAGGCTAAACTTGCCGGATTTCCAACATGGACAATATCCCTTTGACTTCACAAACAAGCGCGAGATACTAGCGAATGTCCAACACAGGGAGAACCTAGATCTCAAAGTTCCATGTCTGACGTCACACACAACACTTGCGTTTCCAAACAAGCAATAACCATTGAAAGATTTCCCTAATTAAAACTAATCCAAACTGACCAACCCTGGTTCCTATGAGTTCCCCGGGTCGAGCTAGGCTCGCAAGGGTTCATAGCATACACCGGGGAGCTGAGGGGATGGGTTTATTTGCCAAATTGAAATGCAGAAATTGAATTTGCATAATTGAAAGCTAATCTAGCAATTATAAGATTACTTTACCAAAACGAAATCTAAACTAAGCTAAACTATGAAATTGAAATCTAAACTAAAAGTTGTAGTGCTTGTGATAAGCTTTAAGGTTTATTTTAGCTTTTCCTTTAGATGTGAATTGTAAACTTGATCCAAAATTGCAAAATTGAAACAATCACAAAAGACACCATTCCCCCTAGGGGGGATGAAGAGTGTGAGCTTGTAGCTCCACTAACCTTATTAATGGATTTACAATAGTCTTTTTTTGAGTGACTTGTGATCATTCATTCGGGGGATCACAAGTCTTTACAATGTTTCCAATCAATTTATTTGTGAAATGGATGCTCCCGGGGGTGTGGGATAGTGCAAATCCGCCAAAATTTGGCAGAGTCTCCCCCTTGCTGTCCTCAAACCTGCAAAAAACAGCAAGGTAAATGGGGCAAAAAATGCCCCAAAAAAGTATTGGAGGACCCTGCAAAATATGTTAGAAATGTACAAAATTATTCCAAGTAAAAAGCTACAAATTATGCTAACATTAGATCAAGAAAGCAAGCCAAAACACAAGCTTTCTTCATGAGTTTGTTTGCTGTTTTTGGACAACAAGCAAAGAGGCACCAAGATTGCCAAATTTTGCAATGAAAGCTTAAGAAAAGAACTACCTTTTAACCTCTAAAAATTTCAAAAGAAAAAGCATGCTAAAAGGAGACTTTTCTTAGTCTAGATCTAAGCATTAGATAAAACTTGAAAGTGCAAAATTAGATCTGGTTCATCTTTTGCATGCAAACTTATATATTGAAAATTTGAAATGAAAACTAGATCTATGTACTTGCATGCAACTAAGTAACCAGAGAAAGTAGAGTTTCGTTTGAGAAAGAGACAACGAAAATTTTTGTAGCCTTGGAACCCTTGGGCAATGGGGTCTTTAGTGTTGCTTTTCTTCATATAAGATATGATCGATATATTATTACAATGATGAATGTTCCATATATAGGGAACATGTGGTGACCATCCATGAAAGGATGTGTCCCTTGAATAATCAATAACCATTTATTATTATCATTTACTTATTATATATGATATTTAATATTCAATAATTATATTATTAATTATTATTCTAAGAGAATGTCTTCCTGATGTTGTCGAAACATCAACACTCCCTCTCAACGAGGGAGACATTCTGCATCATGCCAAGCTTGTCTTTGAAGTATACAAACTTCACCCTAGACTCATGACACTTGTCTGTCAGTCTTGGGAGACATCTCTCTCCCACTTGAACCAATTAATTGCGGCTCTCCCTCTGAGCCAATTAACTCTCTCTAAGATCAGGCCCACTCTGGGTCCGCATGTAATAACATATATCATATTGAGTCTTTAATATTCCTTGTCAAATCACCATGACTAGGACAAAGACCACACCAGGATCTTTCACCACAAGTACACACCTGTGAGTGAATGTCAACCTGATGCTAATTGACACGTGGAAAGTACTTCAAGCACCTCGAGTCCATATTATTCCTTCTCATGATCAAGGAAGGACTACGTTTGAGCCCATTTACCACAAGTGCACCTTTATGATAAATGTATCCTATTTCCCTTGGTCTGCAACCCAATGTAGGAGAAGTTTCGCCCGATGCTGAAACATCAACACTCCCTCTTAGATAGGGAGGTATCTTTCCATAGTAGTACACAATTACTGTCTAGAGACACGCAGTCTCTGCCAGTGGTTCACAACCAACATAGTAGCAAAAGGTTTGTCACACATGGCACTCCCATGTGGACTTCTAGAGGCTACTCTCTCTAGGAATAGTTAGGGTCAACTCTCCATAGTGTGTGACGTCAAGGGTCAACTCCCTTGACATGTCCTCATGTTCTCTCCACATGGGACGTTGGGCTATAAGCCCAAATGCACTTATCCCTTCTGGAATAAGTGTCCCACTTATCCCTTCTGGAATAATTGTCCCACTTATCCCTTGTTGAATAATTGTCCTCATAGATCAACTCAACTCAATTCACAGAGGAGTACGATCTGGAGAATGTTTGTCACACATGGCACTCCCATGTGGACTTCTAAAGGCTACACCCTCTAGAAACACTAGGGTCAACTCCCATAGTTTGTGACGTCAAGGGTAATCTCCCTTGACATGTCCTCATGTGCTCTCCACAAGGGATGTTGGGCTATAAGCCCAAACACAGTTATCCCTTCTTGGATAAGTGTCATCACAGATCAACTCAACTCAGTCACAGAGGAGTATGATCTGGAGAATGTCTCAGGAAGCTGCAAACATCAACACTCCCTCAGCGAGGGAGGCATTCTCTTCCACACCAAGTCTGTCATGGAAGTACTTGAACTTCGTCCTAGTTTGGTAAGAACATCAACAACCTGCTCATCTGTAGGAAGGTACTGCACCAATACTTCCTTCCTTTGCACCATGTCTCAGTTGTAATGGTACTTGATCTCAAAGTGATTCGATTTTTCATGGAACACTGGATTATCTGAGATCTTCACACAACTTTGGTTACCATAATGAATAATGGTGGAATCCAGCACATGTTCGGATAAATCTGCAAGGAGCTTGTGAAGCCACATTGCTTCATGGAATGACATAGTTAATGCAATGTACTCTGCTTCTGCTATGATCAAAGCCACATAAGTTTTTTTCTTGCTACACCGGGAAACCATGGAAGATCCCAAAGTGAAGCAACACCCGAAGGTGCTCTTTCTGTCCACTGTGCTCCCTACCCAATCAAAGTCAATATATTCCTGCCATATCATCTCAATGTTGGAAGTATATCTCGGTCCATGTCCAAATGTGCCTCAGAAGTATCTCAACACATGCTTCGCAACAATCCAGTGTGTCTATCTCGATTGAGTTATAAACTGGTTAAGTGCAGTCACTGCATAGAAAATATTTGGTTTGGTGTTAAACCAGATACATCAATTACCCAATCAACTGTTTGTACAGAGTTGGATCAATTTTGTTAGAATCGGAAGAAGACACACTTAGTTTCTTCATATTCGTCACCATTAGTGTACCAACGGGCTTCAAGTTCAATATCCCAAACTTCTTCAATATCTCAACTATGTACCTCCCATGACTCAGGAAGTTCTCATCAGTTCTCTGCCACACCTCTAGTCCCAAGAAGTAGTCCATCATACCAAGGTCCTTCATCTCAAACTTAGAGGCCAATGCATGCTTGCATTCAACATTAAGGCTCTCTGTATCGGTGAGGAATAAATCATCAACGTAGAGGACCAAAATCAGGGACTCACCATTAACATCCTTGTAGTATAGGCTGGGATCGACAACACTTTTGTTGAAGCCCATAAGCTCATCAGGTGTCCATCAATCCTCAGATACCAAGCTCGAGGTGGTTGTTCGAGTCCATACAAGGCCTTCCTCAACTTGCACAATGAGATTCCTTCTCATGTATCACGAAACCGTCTGGCTGCTCGATGTATACTTCTTCATCAATCTCTCGATTGAGAAAGGTTGTCTTCACATCCATCTGATGTAGTCTCCAACCCATGGATGTTGCAGGGGAAATAATCGTCCGGATAGAAGTGTATCGAGGAACATGAGCAAATGTCTCCTCATAATCTATTCCCTCCACCTGAGAGAATCCTCTGGCAACAAATATCGCTTTGTGCTTCTTGATACTCTCGTCAGTTGTGTGTTTGATCTTATAGATCCACTTGGAAGTCACTATAGACTTTCCCTCTGGGACTCTGTAACTGCTAAACACTGAGACCAAGAGTAACTTCTCTACTCTGTCAACAACTGCCCTCCTCTGGGGCTGCTCTATCTGGAATTGGCTCCTCCACTCTCTCTCTACAATTGCTTCCTTTGCAACTGCTCTATTTGAAACTGAGAGTGTCTCAATAACTGCTCCCTCTGGAGCTGGAGGTGACTCCTCCTTTTACTCTGCTCCCTCTAACATTGAAGGTAGCTCTTCCTCCTTCTCTAGAGGTAACTCAATCTGTGCTCTCTCTGTATGTAGTACCGCCTTCCTCTCTCAGAGTGCCTCTATATACACTGGAACTGCTACCATGCTCGCTCCCTCAACATCTCATGGCTTAACTCATGTGCCAAGATTGCTATAACTGCTCTCTCTGAGTCTCATACTGTATCTTCCTGCATCATAGGGTCCATCACCATAGCTTGCATTCATGGTTATTGAAAATGTCTCTTCTATTTGGCATGGTCTTGTCTTGGGTGGTATATTGGTCCTAGAGACTACCTCTCTCTGAGCATCATTTTTGGTGATGTCACTCCATGACATGATGTTTGGAAGGTCTTTCCCTCCATTTTTGATTCTTTGCATGTACTAGATGACTCCCCTTGAGTCTTGACTTCAAAAATAGATCACGCTACCTACCATGTGATCTCACTGTCCACTAACTAGGTCCCCCTTTTTGGAGACTGCACCAGAGAGAAGATCAATGGGACTGATCTTCTTTTCTCTTTCATTGCTTGCACACTGGCAATATTGATGTCATGAATAACAATATTGAGCACCCGTACCAGGGAAAGTGGCTCAAATACTATAAGACATCTTCCGATCTCTCGTACCAGGGAAAATGGTCCTTCAAAGAATGAAGGGTTCCCGTATCAGGGATAATGACCCTTGTTGTGAGTTGTCTTGTTGCCCAATGTTTACTACAGTCACTGCTGTCATGAGAAACTGAATTCACTGATAGTCTCACGCAACTTTGATTGTCATAGTGAATCAACGTACGCTCAAGCATCTGACCAAATAAATCAACATTAAGCATGATCTCAGATTCTGCGACCTCATCTCCACAACTACAACTCTGTCAATTGGAATTCACAATCCAAAACTAATTCAAACTCTATCAATTTATATAATTGGTGCAAAGGGGATAGTTTTTAGCGCTCCCTCTGTCCAAGCTACTGATTTCCCACAGATTTCCCACAATCTATGGTCATGATCTATAATAGGAAACAAAGGCGTGTGAAAATATTCTCTGTTTCAAAGCACCATCAGTGGAATTTTTGATTCATGCAATGATAACGTCTTGATCTACAAAGGCTCCTGGCCTCTTTGATTAGTCATCAATCTATCAAAAGTCTCCAATCGATTCATATCCTATCTTCTATGGATTTGAGATTTGAACTCGTGACCTTTAAGGTGGAAACAAACACATGTTCCTAACCCTTAGATCTAATTAGACTATATAAAATACACAATGTAAGCTTAGG
>ML811735.1:0-14168 GCA_009831015.1 Picea engelmannii
TTGTAATTTTTTGGCCATTTTGTATAGTTTTGACCCTTTTGCTGTGCTGTGGAATTAATCCTTGTGCCATGAATGACTCTTTTTCTGTGCTGACGATGCGGAGTTCTTGTCGCCCTGTGCGGATGAAATTTCAGTGATAACACTTTCCATTTCTTAAAAGTATCAAAAACATCATATTTTTTTCTCATGCAATAAACCCAAGTTTTTCTAGCTGCATCATCAATAAAAGTAACATAATAACGAGAGCCACCAAGAGATGATACCCAAGATGGTCCTCATACATCTGTATGCACAAGCTCTAACCTTTCATTCTTCTTTTATTTTCCGATACTGAGAAATCTAACTCTCTTATGTTTTCCATAAACACAATGCTCACAAAAATCCAAATCAATTTGTTTAAGATCTGACAACAAATTCCTTTTGTGAAGTATCTACATCGCCTTCTCACTCATGTGTCCAAGCATATTATGCCAAAGTGTTGTATCCACTCGTGTAGAAGCTAAAGAGATAGAAGAATCAGTATTACTGGTACATAAATACAATGTACCTACCTTCTCTCCTTTTGCTATCACCAATGATCCTTTGGTGATCTTCAACGCCTTATCTGTAAATATAGATACACATCCTTCACTTGCCAACTGTCCTATTGAAATTATATATTTCCTTAGATCTAGAACATGTCTTACCTCTTTCAACAACCATTGGTTTCCATTCTTTTGCTTTATTTATACCTTACCCATTTCAACAATTTTGCATGGTGCATCATCACCCAAATGACCCTGTCCAAAATCACCTTGAACATAATCTAAAAAATGTTTCCTATAGGGTGTGGCACTAAATTAAGCCCCTGAATCTACTACCCAAGACTCAAAAATATTGTCTACAGAAAGAAACAAAGCATCTTGTAAGACATCACCTATTATATTTGCTTCCTAATTTTTTTCTTGTTGTCCATCTCTTTGTTTCTTTTGAGCTCTATAGTCTTTCTTCAGATGTTCTTTCTACCCACAATTCCAACACTCTATATTTCTCAGTCTGGATTTGGATATTTCCTTCCTATAATTCCCACAGTTCCATGAGCCCTTTCCTCTATCATTTTGTCTTCCTCTTTTTTCCTCCATCTTCTTCCTTCAACTTGTAAACCCATTTATTATGCAATGCTCTTTTTGTTGCAGGAAACTGAACCAAGTCCCAAGTCTGGTTATTTACCAATGAATCCATTTCCTCTTTCATGCCTTGCTCCCACTTATTTTTAGTGTTTACTTGCATTGTCTCTTCATAACATTCTGGTTCACTAGAATCAGTCAACAATAAATAATACAACGAAGGAGAGTATCATTCACGGGGTCTACTTAAATTGGTAGATCTTATAACAACACTTGTAGGAGTTTGAGGTACCTGTTGCTCCTGTTTTTGTACATTTTTATTTTCTAGTACCTTTGGAATTTTGTTTTCAGTGATCGCATCAAACACTATGTATTATGTTTCTTCTTTTTCTTGTTTCTTTCCCTGCAACTGATCTTTGTACGTGACCTTCTCATTGAATATGACATTTGTACTCCTAATTATTTTATGATTTTCATAATCCCATAAGCGATAACCAAAATCGTTAACACCGTATCCAATAAAGGTACACTTCTTTGATTTTTCCTCAATTTTTGTTCTATTTTCTTTATCTATATGGAAAAATGCTTCACAACCAAAAGTCTTCAAAAAATAATTGTTTACCTTTTTACCTTTCCATTCCTCCTCTGGAATTCCACCATCCAAAGAGCTTGAAGGTCCTATGTTTATTAAGTAAACAATGTTATCTACAACATCTACCCAGAATTGTAAGGGCAACCTAGCATGCAATCTCATACTCATTGCACACACCATGATTGTCCTGTTCATAATTTCTGGCACACCATTTTCTTGTGGTGTTCCTGGAACTGTTTTCTCTCTATGAATCCCATGGTATGAAAATTAATCATCAAACTCATTGCTGTAATATTCACCTCCATTGTTTTATCTGAGACACTTCAACCTTTTTCCTGTCTCATTCTCAACCAAAGCTTTCCATTTCTTAAAAGTATCAAAAACATCATATTTTTGTCAAATGCAATAAACCCAAGTTTTTATAGTTGCATCATCAATAAAAGTAACATAATAACGATATCCACCAAGATATTATACTTGAGTTGGTCCCCATACATCTGTATGCACAAGCTCTAACATTTAGTTCTTCTTTTCTTTTCCGACTCTGAGAAATCTAACTCTCTTATTTTTTCCATAAACACAATGTTCATAAAAATTCAAATTAATTTGTTTAAGATCTAGAAACAAATTTCTTTTGTGAAGTATCTGCATCCCCTTCTCACTCATGTGTCCAAGCCTATTATTCCAGAGTGTTGTATCCACTCCTCTAGAAGCTAAAGAGATAGAATAATAAGTATTACCAGTACATAAATACAATGTACCTACCCTCTCTCCTTTTTCTATCACCAATGATCATTTGGTGACCTTCGACTCCTTATCTGTAAATATAGATATATAGCCTTCACTTGTCAACTGTACTATTGAAATTAGATTTTTTCTTAGCTCTAGAACGTGTCTTATCTCTTTCAACAACAATTGGTTTCCATTCTTTTGCTTTATGTGTACCTTACCCATTCCAATAATTTTGCATGGTGCATCATCCCCCAAATGAAGTTATCCAAAATCACCTTGAACATAATCTAGAAAATGTTTCCTATGGGGTATGGCATGAAATGAAGCCCCTGAATCTACTACCCAAGACTTGGAAAATTTGTCTACAGAAATAATCAAAGAATCTTGTAACACATCGCCTGTTACATTTGCTTCTTGATTTTTCTCCTACTGTCCAGCTCTTTGTTTCTTTAGAGCTCTACAGTCTTTCTTCAGATGTCCTTTCTTCCCACAATTCCAACACTCTATATTTCTCAGTCTATATTTGGATCTTCCCTTCCTAGAATTCTCACCGTTCCCTGAGCCCTTTCCTCTATCCTTTTGTCTTCCCCCTTTTTCTTCCATCTTCTTCCTTCAACTTGTAAACCCATTTATTCTGCAATGCTCTTTTTCCTGCAGGCAACTTAACCAAGTCACAAGTCTGGTTATTTACCAAGGAATCCATTTCCTATTTCATGTCTTGCTCCCACTTCTTTTTAGTGTCTACCGACATTGCCTCTTCATAACATTTTGGCTACCAAAATCAATCAACAATAAATAATACAATGAAGAAGAGTATCGTTCAGGGGGTCTACTTAACTTGGTATTTCTTCTAACAACACTTGTAGGAGTTTGAGCTACATGTTGCTCCTGTTGTTGTACATTTTTATTTTTTGGTACCTTTGGAATTACCTTTTCATTGATCTCATCAAGAACCTTGTATTATTTTTTTTTTCTTTTTCTTGTTTCTTTCCCTGCAACCGATCTTTGTACATGACCTTCTCATTGAATATGACATTTCTACTCCTAATTATTTTGTGATTTTCATAATCCCATAAGAGATAACCAAAATCATTAACACCATATCCAATAAAGGTACACTTTTTGGATTTTTCTTTAGGCTTTGTTCTATTTTCTTTATCAATATAGACAAATGCTTCATAACAGAAAGTCTTCAAAAAAGAACAATTTAATTTTTTACCTTTCCATTCCTCCTTTGGAATTGCACCATCCAAAGAGATTGAAGGTCCTATATTTATTAATTAAACAATATTATCTACAACATCTACCCAAAATTGTAAGGTCAACCTAACATGCAATCGCATACTCCTTGCACACTCCATGATTGTCTAGTTCATAATTTCGGGCATACCATTTTCTTGTGGTGTTCCTAGAACTGTTTTCTCTCTAAGAATCCCATGGTATGAACATTAATCATCAAACTCCTTGCTGGAATATTCACCTCCATTGTTTGATCTGAGACACTTCAACATTTTTCCTATCTCATTCTCAACCAAAGCTTTCCATTTCTTAAAAGTATAAAAAACATTAGATTTTTGTCGAATGCAATAAACTCAAGTTTTTCTAGTTGCATCATCAATAAAAATAACACAATAATGAGAGCCACCAAGAGACGATACCCGAGCTGGTCCCCATACATCTGTATTCACAAGCTCTAACCTTTCATTCTTCTTTTATTTTTTGACTTCGAGAATTCTAGCTCTCTTATGTTTTCCATAAACACAATGCTCACAAAAATCCAAATCAATTTGTTTAGGATCTGGCAACAAATTCCTTTTGTGAAGTATCTGCATCCCCCTCTCACTCATGTGTCCAAGCCTATTATGCCAAAGTGTTGTATCCACTCCTGTAGAAGCTAAAGAGATAGAATAATCAGTATTACCAGTACATAAATACAATGTACCTACCTTCTCTCCTTTTGCTATCACCAATGATCCTTTGGTGACCTTTCACGCCTTATATGTAAATATAGATATACAACCTTCACTTCCCAAATGTTCTATTGAAATTATATTTTTCCTTAGATTTGGAACATGTCTTACCTCTTTCAACAACCATTGGTTTCCATTCTTTTGTTTTATTTGTACCTTACCCATTCCAACAATTTTGCATGGTGCATCATYACCCAAATGAACCTGTCCAAAATCACCTTGAACATAATMTAGAAAATGTTTCCTATGGGGTGTGGCATGAAATGAAGGCCCTGAATCTACTAYCGAGGACTCAAAAATATTATCTACAGAAATAATCAAAGCATCTTSTAACACATCACCTGTTACATTTGCTTCCTRATTTTTCTCCTGATGTCCATCTCTTTGTTTCTTTGGAGCTCTACAGTCTTTCTTTAGATRTCCTTTCTTGCCAMAATTMTTACACTCTAYATTTCCCAGTCTGGATTTGGATCTTCCCTTCCTGGAATYCACAYGGTTCCCAGAGCCCTTTCCTCTATCCTTTTGTCTTTCYCTTTTTTCCTCCATCTTCTTCCTTCAACTTGTAAACCCATTTATTCTGCAATGCTCTTTTTAGTGTMTACCTGCATTACCTCTTCATAACATTCTGGTTCACCAGAATTAGTCAACAATAAATAATACAATGAAGGAGAGTATCGTTCAGGGGGTCTACTTAACTTGGTAGATCTTCTAACAACACTTGTAGGAGTTGGAGGTACATGTTGCTCCTGTTGTTGTACATTTTGATTTTCTGGTACTTTTGGAATTTCCTTTTTAGTGATCTCATCAAGCACTGTGTATTTTCTTTTTTCCTTTTCTTGTTTATTTCCCTGCAACCGATCTTTGTACGTGACTTTCTCATTGAATATGACATCTCTACTCCTAATGATTTTGTTATTTTCATAATACCTTAAGTGATAACCAAAATCATTAACATTGTATCCAATAAAGGTACACTTCTTGGATTTTTCCTCAGGCTTTGTTCTATTTTCTTTATCAATATGGACAAATGCTTCACAACCGAAAGTATTCAAAAAATAATAGTTTACCTTTTTACCTTTCCATTCCTCCTATGGAATTCCACCATCCAAAGAGATTGAAAGTCCTATGCTTATTAAGTAAACATTATTATCTGCAACATCTACCCAGAATTGTAAGGGAAACCTAGCATGCAATCTCATACTCCTTGCAGACTCCATGATTGTCTCGTTCATAATTTTCAGCACACCATTTTCTTGTGGTGTTCCTGGAATTGTTTTCTCTCTACAAATCCCATGGTATGAACATTAATCATCAAACTCCTTGTTGCAATATTCATCTCCATTATCTGATTCGAGACACTTCAACCTTTTTCATGTCTCATTTTCAACCAAAGCTTTCCATTTCTTAAAAGTATAAAAAACATCAGTTTTTTGTCGAATGCGTTAAACACAAATTTTTCTAGTTGCATCATCAATAAAAGTAACATAATAGCGAGAGACACCAAGAGATGATACTCAAGTTGGTCCCCATACATCTATATGCACAAGCTCTAACCTTTCATTCTTCTTTTATTTTCCAACTCTGAGAAATCTAACTCTCTTATGTTTTCCATTAACACAATGCTCTCAAAAATCCAAATCAATTTGTTTAAGATCTGGAAAAAAATTCCTTTTGTGAAGTATCTGCATTCCCTTCTCACTCATGTGTCCAAGCCTATTATGCCAAAGTGTTGTATCCACTCCTGTAGAAGCTAAAGAGATAGAAGAATCAATATTAATAGTACATAAATACAATGTACCTACCTTCTCTCATTTTGTTCTCACCAATAATCCTTTGGTGACCTTCCACGCCTTATCTGTAAATATAGATATACATCCTTCACTTGCCAATTGTCATATTGAAATTAGATTTTTTCTTAGATCTGGAACATGTGTTATTTCTTTCAACAACCATTGGTTTCCATTCTTTTTCTTTATTTGTACCTTACCCATTCCAACAATTTTGTATGGTGCATCATCACCCAAATGAACCCGTCTAAAATCGCCTTGAACATAATATAGAAAATGTTTCCTATAGGGCGTGGCATGAAATGAAGTCAATGAATCTACTACCCAATAATCATAAATATTATCTACAAAAAGGATCAAAGCATGTTGTAACACATCACCTGTTACATTTGCTTCCTGATTTTTCTCCTGTTGTCCATCTCTTTGTTTCTTTCGAGCTCTATAGTCTTTCTTCAAATGTCCTTTCTTCCCACAATTCCAACACTCTATATTTCCCAGTCTCGATTTGGATCTTCGCTTCCTAGAATTCTCACGGTTTCCTGAGCGCTTTCCTCTATCCTTTTGTCTTTCCCTATTCTCCATGTTTAACGCATTATTTGATGTCTCACCTGTGCTTTTTTGTCGCATTTCATCGCTAAGGATAACACCAAAAACATCATCAAATTTTAGAGTGTTTGAACCAGAGACATAGTTACTTACATCCATGACCAATCCATTTCATCTTTTTGGAAATGAGCACATGATTAGAAGAGCCCTGACCTCATCATCAAAGTCCACTTTTACAGAACTTAGTTGATTAGTAATTGTATTAAATTCATTTAAATGATATGCAACATACCCACCTTCTGACATCTTCATATTAAATAATCGCTTCATTAGAAATACCTTCTTGGGCACCGAGGGTTTTTCATACAGTTTATCCAATGCATCCATCATCTCCTTCATTGTCTTTTCTTTCGGAATATTGAAAGCCACCAATGTTTCCATACTCATGCATATCATTCCTTGTATCTTTCTGTTAAGAACCTCCCATTCTTCGTCCTTCATGGTCATTGAATTCTTTGTTATTCCACCCAATGGTAGGAATAGATACTTCTGATATAAATAATCTTCCATATGCATCTTCCATATATGGTAGTTTTGGTCGTTGAATTTCTAGACCCTAAACTTTCCATCCTCCACCATTGCTCCCACTCAAACCATGAACCCTCTTTTCCTACGAGTTACCTTTCACTATGATACCAGTTGTTAGAAAAACAGGATCGCGGAGAAATAAAATAAAACAAATGTGTAAATAAAACACAACATATACACAATACAATAGAGACACAGATATACATGGTTCACCCAGTGTGGGCTACGTCTACCAGAAAAATTTTCAGGTCCTTCCTTTTTATTATCCAGCAAAATGAAGGGATAACACCTACAACACACCTGTTGTAATTTCATCTTCTTTCTCTCACAGTCTCCTCTCTTAGAATACAAAAATTACAATCATACACATCCGCAATACAATTCCCTCATAAAATAGGGTTGCCTTCTAGGGAAAAAAACCCTAAAAATAACTTCTACAATCAGATCTGAGACCTTATAATGAATGGTTCAGATTGATTATGAAATTACAATATTTTACAAGGAAAATTTTTCCAATATTTCACTTTGGGGGTGCTGCCCCCCT
Organism: Picea engelmannii; assembly: GCA_009831015.1. Classification (NCBI taxonomy): domain Eukaryota; kingdom Viridiplantae; phylum Streptophyta; class Pinopsida; order Pinales; family Pinaceae; genus Picea; species Picea engelmannii. The sequence continues at coordinate 7,866 of ML811735.1, forward strand.
TGGACCCCCATGGAGACAATTGTGTGGGGGAAAGCCCCCCCAAAACCCATCGTTAGAGAATGGGGTCCAAACACGGCTGAAACAAACCTCTGAATCAGGAAGATAATCAGGATCCACAACCAACACATGTAATCTCTGAACATTCCATTCATTAGACACATAAAATTAGTTGGTGCATTTGTTAAGCCAAATGGAACCACCACAAACTCATAATGGCCATACCTTGTCTTAAATGATGTCTTTCTAGTGTCTTCTTCTCTAATTCTCACCTGATGCTAATCCGACCTTAGGTCAATTTTGGAAAATATCCTTTCTCCTTTTAGTTGATTAAAAATATCACCAATCTATGGTAGAGGGTACTTGTTCTTTACCATAACCTTATTCAGTTGTGTAAATTCGATACACAACCTCAGAGTTCCATCATTTTTCTTCACAAAGAGCATTGGGGCACCCCAAGGTGAGACACTTGAGTGTATGTACCCCTTCTTCAATAATTCTTCTATTTGCATCTGTAACTCTTTCAACTCTGGTGTGCTCATTATGTAGGAAGTTTTGGACATTAGGGAAGCTCCAATAATTAAGTCAATAAAGAAGTTAATATTTGATCCAGGTGGATCTGAGAATGCTCAAAATGTTATAGTCTCAGATTCTCTTGAAAATGACCTCATTGCATAGATTTCGACGATATCTTTCCAACGGTGCAAGAATCACCTCAAATAGAGTTTGTATGAAAAAGTTATGGCCCTTCAAATTTTTAGTCAAATAGGGTCAAAGGTCAAAAGGGGGTGCCATGTGGCACCATTGGAAGGGTGAAATGTGGAACGTACGTACAAGTCATACAGTTTGGTTGGCAAGGTCATATGAGTGATCAAGTAGTGACTTGGACCAACTAGCGTTGAACACGTGGCATGACCATTCAAGCACAAGTGGACTAATGAGGGACCGCCACATGGAAGTCTCCCATTGGCCTAATATGGATAAAGTTTAATAAAAGTTTGTTGCGATCCTGGGTCTCTCACCTAATACCCTAACAACCTCACCAATATACCATGCACCTGAGTTTTAACCATATATGGCTTGATTTGTATTTATGTTGGTTGAAGCTTTAGTTGGTAGGAAAATACGATCAAGGGCATAGCCCCCAATCCCATGATTATTGTGAAACCATAGTCTAAGATTCACGGGGGTCATATTATGTATGCCATCACATATATAACAAACTATATCCAAAAACATTAATATAACATATAACAAAGCGCTAAAGGGGGGAGAGGTCCACTGGGTCGAACCCGCGACCTCCTCCCATGTATGAAATTTTTTTAACCAATGTGCCAAGAGTGCCCTTTGATATAGGATGCCAATAATACTACATTAAATTTTGACAAAGAATTATAGATGGCAGTTAGGGCCCGCACCCTGTTTAAGCTGGTGCTCAGATTGAGGTAAGGGATAGAGTACGGATATGGATATGTGTGCCAAAGCTAGGATATCTTTGCATCAAATTTCATGCCATAGGGTATCTATAATTTGAGTTTGCATTGTAATGCGTGCCAAAGGGTTCCTTGAGGAAAGTATAGGGTGTTTATACTCATTTTTCTCATAATTTTGAGAGAAATTAAATGGTGCAGTTTATTTCTGAGTTTGAGCAATGGATAAAAAGGTCATTGTAAGAACACAAGTATTTGAGTATTAATAAAGTAGTCTCTTGATTGGAAGCGGACCCAGAGACGTATCCCAAGATGGGTGAACTCCGTTAACAAACTTCTGTATGTGTTTTATGATTGTTGTTCTATTTCTCTAAGTTATCTTGCAAGTTATTTATCATTAAAGTAGATTTGGATAGATAAGTGAATTCATATTATTTGTAAACAATCAAAAAGTTCATTTATATTTCAAATCAAGTTGGATGTTTATGTGCATTTAAGAATAAATTAGCATGAAGGATTTTCGGATCAAGTTGGTATCAAAGAAGGTTTTTGACAAGTGTTTGCAAGTGAATTCTTACAAGGTCTAGATTCAATCTTGGTAAAGGTAAGCTTGCAAGTTATAAGCCATATATTCAAAGAAGACTTTGTAAGCAAAAGATGGATTCCAAAGGAAAGGAAGGAGAATATCCTTCCGCGAGACACGAGGAAGTTATGGCTACACTCTGCATGATGAGGGAGATAATAGATGACTTGTATCGAAGAGTTCAAAATATTGGGGACGAAGAATCTTCGGTAAAAGGAGAAGGAGGAGGTGAAGTTGGTGGACCTTAAGAACCCTCTTCTCCATCATCATTATCATCTACCAATGGTGCAAGTAAACACTCTTCTCATAAGAAGAAGCTCTCTAAGAAGTATTCTTGCTCTCATACTCATGATTTTCCTTTATTGAAATTAGATGTAAAGATTGAATTGTCAATTTATGATGGAGAATTGAATGCAAAAAAGTTGGAAAATTGGATGAAGCATGTTATCGTGCAATTTGTACTTTGATGGAAAGGAAAAGGAAAAAAGGCGTAACGGGAGACTATCTTATCATTGTTAGCTCAATAGGATATCTCTTTCTATTTAGGGTGGTAGGCCCAGGGGAGATCCCCGGTGACTTGGGGTTTTGAGAAGGAAATGGATAAAAGGCCAAGTAAAATTTTCCCTCTCACAAGTCACCACCGATCAGAAAGTCAGGCTAAACAGCCAATAAAGATAAATAAGAATCATAAATGTACCTGCCCGGAACAAAGCAACATGAAAACTGTATTTGCAAGGTCACTTGCTAGTTAGGACTTCATATAATCAAGGACTTTCTTAAAGCAATTTAGTAATATATTAACGAAGTAAGTAAACATGTATAGTAACAATTATCACAATACGATACTTCACAATAAATGCTTCATAAATGCTTCATAATTAGCAAGAATGATTTAATCATCAATATCATAACACCAACATTCATCAGAAGTAGATGATACCAAGCATTAGTCAATCTTTCAATTGCTTAGAAAATGCTACAAAGTATAACTATAACTCAAATAATAATAGCAACAAAAAAGTTTAGCAAGTCAATCTAGACTAGGGTTAGAAGGTGTTAGTAGTTGTTCAAAGGTATTGGATGTTTGAAGGTTGTGATCAAAGCACTCAAGCAAGAAGTCTTAGACCAGTGCATTCATAGGGAAAATGGAGTCAAAAGATAGCAACAAGAATTGAAGGAACAAGATGATAATAGAAGGGCCAAGTACAAGAGGAAATTGATGGATGAAGTGTTGGTAGTCCAAGGCTTCAACCATCAAAACCTAGGGGAAAACGATTTACTAAGGTGTAGGTAACCCTAGGCCTTAGCACGCTTTCCTCCTTCTTTAGCTCAATAGAAAAGTAAAATCGGATAGGATGAAGAGAAAATGGTAGTGTGTTGCAATGGCAAGGCCCTAGCAATGTCTTCAACAGGTAAAATGGCTCCTTGGCATGATCTAGTAGGGAATTAAAATAAAGACACCAACATGTTCTTATTTCCTAGGGTTTATTCCAGCAATTTCATTAACAAAATGCAAGTAAAACACTATAACCATTCAAGTAAGGGAAGGATTGCATAAATTCACTTACATTTACCATGTATTCATCAAGCCAAACCCTAGTTGTAAACCTTCCACCAAGAAAAATGCCAAAGATCACCAAAAAGAAGCCTCCTTCAACAAGTGCACCACAATTTCTGCCAAAACCCTAATGAGGGCCGCAAATTTCAGACCTCACACAAGTGTGAGTGAAATATGATGAGAAAATGAGAGTTAAAACCCTCAATTTATACCATACCAATGACCTTAATTTAATTTTAGGTTACAAAAGGCCGACAAGGCCAAAAATACATAATAATATTGTTTTTACATTAAATGTCAAAATCAAACCCTAAATCAAGCAAAGATGAAGATGTCATGCCCTTGTAGGGTGACGTTAGCCCTTTCTAGGGCAACGTTGGAATCCCGAAGAAAAACATTAGGCCTCCTTGGGCCTCCGGAACAAGCCACATGTGCCACAACTGCCTCCCAGAAACTCCACAAATGATGGATGGTGTCATGAATGTCTTGGGTGACGTCATTGCCTTCCAAGGCCAACGTCCTAGTGGGAAGGGAATAACTCTCCTGGGTATAGGCCTGCTAAGATGCCTCTGGTGGAACGTCCTCCTCTTCCCCTATGCTAACCCTCTAACCTGTCTCTGCTCCCTACTGGGGTCTCAACATCCATCTGGTGGGCTCTCAGCCCCATGGAGGTCTGAACTAATGATATCCCCATGTGTACCTGTCCAATACGGTACCTGTCCGTCGGGTATGATCCTGCATATCAATAGATACGCCCTCCATGGGTTCATAAGTCACAGGGATTATAGCAATGTCAATCACATCTAACCATCAATTTTATTAAACATGTGCATAAAACCCCTTTTACTCAGTCAAATGCTCAAAGACATTATACAAATCTGCAAGCCAAGTTTGGAGGAAGTGATAGGGCGTCCTATTGGGCTAGTGTTTACTGGATGTGGGGTGTTTTTAGGAGAAATCAAATCCAAGTCATGTTAGTGGATGAGGTGGATAAGGGATGTCTGGACAAGGGGTGCAGTGATAGCATGGAAATGCACGACTTACCTATGGGTGCCTCTGCAGAGGGTGAGTTGCACCTATCCTGGATGCAAATGTTTCCAAGCCCATTCATTCCTTTTATCTTTATTCTTTATTTCTTTTTCTTTAAAGAAGCTAATCAGGGGACACTGCCCTAGTGTGGTGACCAGTGGTGGCAATGTTACCCACAAACACTTTCATAGAAATGAGAAGGATGGCTCATGATGAGACCCCCTTTCTCTTGCCTATGCCACCAAGAGCCACTACCCTGGCATGATAACCAACTGCTAGTAGTGTCATACCGCTAGATGTCCATGGACCTAATAGGCTGGCTCATGATGAGACCCCCTATCCTATGACTAGGTCTTGTTTTATTATTTTTATGGGTCCCTCTGTTTCTGGCTGAGAATCCCTTTGTTTCTTTCTCGTGGATCCCTGAGCGAAGCATCTCAAGGTTTTATTTTTAGGCTTTTATCTTTTGCCAACTGCTTTTATCCTTTAGGTCTTTAGCCCCTTCTTCCCACAAGGTAAGGTGCAACCCTTAAATGATTGGCCAACCTAATGCCCAGACTAGTGTAATGGAATGGATGAGCGAGAGTAAGATGGAAAGTGGTAAGTATGATGGGAGTGGATGATGAATTTTCATGAATCCCCCTAGTGGCAACTCAAAACCTATGGTCACAAGCTTACTAGGGCATCCTGTCATTCCCCCCAGACATGGTCAAGTGGATAAGTATAAGATCCAAGCACCAATTAGAAACAAAAAGAACTAAATGAACATATTCAAAGGTTTTGAGGATCATAGTGACACATACCATGATACTTGGACTCATTACCTCATGGAGCAAGATCCATCTTTGCTATAGGACCAGGCCGAGGTGATGGATGTTGCTGCTGCTGACAAGGTGGAGGCGTTGAAGAAAATAAAATATGGGCCCTCCAGGGCCATGCTCAAGTCGATCTATCTCTCGGTACTCCATGTCTAGGGCTTGTGGGCCTCGAGACATAATCTCCTTAGTTATCCCTAAATTGGGGGATAACAAAGCAGATTTAGGTATATTGCAGGGTACACAATATCTTGGATGACACTACAAAGATACCACTAACTACTCTTCGTCTAGGTGACACAACCTTGATATGACGGGAGAGTAAGACACAATTTGATCTTGTTCAATATGTAAAGTAATTTTATTCTTGGGATGAATTTACTACTGCAATTAAAAAACTTATATGTCACTCATATGATTTGGATATGCTCTTTTATCTCTTCTTTCCTTTCTCCTTCAATCTTCCACAAACTATCATGGCCTCATTAGTGGATTCATAAGATTTCTATCTCACCTCCTTTGAGAGTAAAGCAACCACAACCTCATTAAGAACCAATTCCTTTACAATGCTTCTAATGGCCATTACCAGGTTTTCCCATGAATATGACAAAAAACAAGGTAATTCTCAATTCCCCTCACCCATTCCCACTCGTGGTATCATGGCTAGTACTTCAAGGCTTCCCCTTCAATCAACTTGATGGTAATTTTCATCAAACATAAAACAAAATTACATTGTCCATCAATCATAGTCATTAAGTCTTAATCATAATTACAGACTTGGCAGGGGTGTTACACTCTTGAGAATATTTTTTAGACTCATCATAGAATCATTATTTTCCTTATTATTCTTATTTTTCTCTATTGGGACTTTATTGACCAATATATTATCAC
>ML811735.1:20781-44207 GCA_009831015.1 Picea engelmannii
TGTTTGAGGCGGATGGAGCGGCTGTAAGCGAGTTGTTTGAGTTGAATGATAATGGGCCGGCTATAAGCGAGATGTTTGAGACGGATGAGGATGGGCCGGCTTGGAGAGATCTGTTTAAGCCGGACAAGGATGGGTCGGTCTCTAAGTGAGCTGATTGAGGCGGAAGAGGATGGGTCCGCTGTAAGCGAGCTGCTTGAGGCGGATGAGGATGGACCAAGAAAATTAGGGTTTCTAACAATCTGAAATTTATTTTTCCAGTCGCTGGATCTATTTAGAATGAGTCAAAAATCCTATGTTAAATTTGTAACTTACATAAACTTAAATTAAAGTAAAGTGAAACTTTGATCCCGCACTCATTAGCAGAGGTGTTATTATTATTATTTTTAAATGATGTTCTTTATTTATATTGAAAATTTTATTTTGAAATTTAACAAAGTTTATATTGTTTTTTTAATTCATTAAAAAATTTGTTAACTTATTTGATGCATTTGTATGAAAAGGATACACAACAGGACGATATAAAAATTGAAAAAACTATGTATGGAAAATTGTTTTATCTTCATATTTAAATTTTTTTTATTAACACTTAATAAATGATGCTTACCATTTGAGTTGATGTTTTTAGCTAAATTGATTAATTAGAAAATATTGTACAGCTTGAATTCATATGGGAGATTCAAAATTCTAGGAAAATAAAGTTTTATAATTACTTTTAATATATTAAAATATATAGATTTTGTGAGATGTAAAACTTTTTGAAAATGAGTTATATGTAATAATTAGCACAAACATATTATTAAAGATAGTTTATATGCTTATATTGATATTATTAGTTTATTAAGAATGGAAAATGATATGATCTCTCTATATCAACCATTTTTAATAATGTGATTGTCTCAATTAAGAGAATTTAATTTAAAAATGAATTGAAATTAAAAAATTCTAAATTATTAAAGATAGTTTATATGCTTATATTGATATTATTAGTTTATTAAGAATGGAAAATGATATGATCTCTATATATCAACCATTTTTAATAATGTGATTGTCTCAATTAAGAGAATTTAATTTAAAAATGAATTGAAATTAAAAAATTCTAAATTTAATTATAATTAATAAATCAAGTTAAACAAATCAGAATAAAAATAAATTAAAATAGTAATTTCCCATATATTTATCCAAAACATTTCTTTTCTAAAAATATAAAAATTCAAATTAAATTTTAAAAGGGGATGAAAAAAGATAATTAACTATTACCTTCCAAAACTTTTACTCAATTCCCACATTTTAAGTTCATGCCGACCTAAATTGATTGAAAAGTTCTAAATGATGTGCCCTATACACCAAGATAGAGATTTGCAATACTACGAATCACCTGGAGGTCGCGTGAGAGGGGATGTGATATTATAGGTCAATTAAAATAATTTACCACAAAATTAAACCAATTCAAAAATTAAAAAGCTCCATGACTCACAACGTCGAGATCCTTCTGCTCGATATTGACGAAGTTTCTTGATGGTCTTAGAGTAGGGTCAGGGCCTCCATGGTGGAGCCCCACCCGCTAAATGTCATGGAGAGTGCAGAGAGCAAAGTAACGACAAACTAGTTATTTAATAAGGTGTGTTTCTTGATGGTCTTAGCGTAGGGCTAGCGCGTGGGTCCCCATGGTGGATCCCCACCCGCTAAATGTCTCGTGGAGCGTGCAGAGAACAAAGTCACGACAAACTAGTTATTTAATAAGGTGTGTTTCCATTGAATAGAGAATGGAGAAATGGAAACAACCAAGCAAAGCATGCAAATTGAAACGTTCCATGTGTCATGAATGATATGCCATATACATACACTACAAGATTAGGAACAACAAGAAACTGAAGCATTTGAATGGGAAAGGTTAGAAACAATCATAACTAAAAGGAAATTAATTGACTCAGGTGGCTGTAAGACTCAGGTGTTTACAACCCAGGATTGAGTATGAGATATGAGATCTGTATTTAGAGCCATCTACTATAACTTGTGATTGCAACCAACTGTTATTCACGACTATGCATTACGTTCAGCAACTTATTTCCTTAATAGCGTAACCATATTTCATAGCAATAGAATAACTCATTCATTCATTAAGCACAACAATTAACTACTGAAAAGAGGATAAGAATATGCATGCATTCATCACATTACACAGATATTACCATGGTTCACCCCTTCCTGGGCTACGCCCACAAAGATTTGGCTCTTAGATCTTTTATTTTGATAGTTCTGCATCTACAACGTCGTGCGCTTACAATTCTCCTCAGATGGGTAAGATCTATATGAGGTGAACTACATCACACCAGGCTCCTCAACCTGCGATCTAATCCTCAAGATCTACCTTCTCTCCTCTTCTCTAACTCAACAGCTTATGCAAAAATAGATCGTAAAAACATTACATATCGCATCAACTCATACGTATCTATGATAGAACAATAATGCAAAAGCCAAACCCCTATGATACGTACGTATCTATATTTATACCTTTCGGGCTCTTCAGCCATTTACAATATATTACCAAAACCCTAACCCTACCGACGTTAGGTCTCCCTCTCATGTGCGCGTGTTGTTCCTCCTTCCAGCTGTCATTTTCTTTGTGCAAGATTTCTTGCATGCATGCATGTCGCGTTTCCTTCCAGTTGTTACTTCACTTTCTGCACGCTTTCTTTCCCCACGATCATCCTTCTTTCCACTTCGACCTGCTGCCAACAAGCCCCCAACACTGACACATAGCTTGTCCCGAGCCACCTAATCCTTATGAGCTTCCTCGATCTCCTTGGTAATCGTCTAGAACTTGTCCTTGAGTTTTGTTGCTTGTGTCAGCGCCTGCGCGGTCTTCTCCTTGATTGTGTCCACTACCTGGACTGCCACTTCGTCGCTGATCAATCCTGCACATTTTGCCTAGGTCTGTGCTATCTGTGTCTTAGCTTCCTCTACCTGTGCCAAGACTTCTGCTACTCGTTCCTGTAGTGGTTCCATTTGATCCTGACACTCTCGTTTCTGGGTTTGTGCAGTGATTAGCTCTGCCTACAATCTCTTCATATCTTGAGTCCCTTTGACTCGTTCTGGGATTGGTATTGTCTTCTGCTTCTGCTTGAGCTCTTGGATCGTTGAATTGATCCATTCTTCTTCCTTGTCCCACCGTTGGACCTGCGGATCCTCCTCCAACCTGGTCTAAAGCTGCACTACTTTATCAAACAAGTCAGTTGCTGTGCTAACTTGATGCTCTATCTCCTACAGCTGTGTTGTTGCTTCATGTTTTCTTTGCTCCTTGACTGCTGGTGGAGTGGTTGGTGTGAGATGTTCTTGGAGATTCTCGATATCCTTCTGATATTGATCAATTGCTTACGCAATCTGATCAATCTTTTATGCTACTGCGATTTCCTCACTCTGCTTGGCCTGTGGAATCTTCTCATAAGTTCCTACCACTTTCTGCTCCAATCCTTTTATGCGCTCCCTTTCCTCCTCAGTCTCAGTTTTAGTCTTCTCATAGCCTATTTCCAACGCTTCCTGCTTCTTTGTTGTCTTCTTCAATTCGATTGAGTCTCTGCGTGCGCGAGACTGTACCTTGTGGTTGACGCTCACCTGCAACTTGTGTAATTCCTCTGATGGTATCCTTGTCAACACAAGTTGGATTTGGCTTAAGTCTTTCAAGGGTGTCTGCCCCACAATTTCGTCCATGCGCAACATATTGGGGTTTATATAGAAATTTACGTGTGGCTGCATTATCCCCTGGACTGACTCTCGTTCTGGTTCTTGCACTCTTCCTTATGTCTGCGGTGTTGATGGTTTGATTCCCCTGCTGCTTGTTTTTGGTCCTTCCCTAATCTACTTGATGAGATGTTGTATGTTTGCCAACTCCTCTTGGATCTTGTGCCTGTGGCGTGCAACATGGTCGAAGTCCTTGACTAGACAATCCTAGACCATTCTGGCGATAATTTTCCCATCATCATCTGTGATAGTATATTCTGGCAGTGTTCGTTGTGCCTTTGATTTCTTGCGCGCGCCTCCTGCCTGTGTGGTTGGTCTCTTATTTCCCTCTGGTTCCTGTGTGTTGGGATTTGGGGTGGTCTCCAGCGCTCCCTCAGCCTGTGTTTGTTGTTCATTGGTCGGTTGTGTATTCTCCTTCCTCCCCTTCTGGGTCCCTGTCTTCTTTGGCCCTTTGTTTACCTATGTTGGCTTGCCTTGGCCTGTTCTTGGTTTCTTAGGCACTTGGATTTCTGGAGGTTGTGTTTCTCCCTACTGTGCCTCTTCTTCTGTTGTTCTTTCCGGCACTTCCTGGGTAATGGCTGGAATCCTCCATTCCTCGGGCCATTCGTGGATGACCATGTCAATGTCACCCTCTGTGATGCAATAGCGCATTTGTAGCCACTGTTTCTCCAGCTCGTTCTTTTCCTGTATCCACATTGTTTATTGTGTGGCCTGGAATTTGGTGATTTATGCATATCGCGTGACAGCTTCCGGTTTAATTCTCCACATCTTGGAGATGTCTTCCTATAGGTCGTGTAGGTACCCCTCAAAAACGGATCTGTTCTCCTTTTTGTTCCTCGAGTCTAGCCTAGCTCTGAGAAACAAATACCTCGCTCCCTGTGGCTTTGGTCTGGTACAAAAAACTACACACCTTGGCTCTTGCCATCCCATGAAGGCTATTAAGGTAATCAACCATGAGTAGTGGAACTCTGTGCCTAGGTCCTGCGCATCCTTGCAGTCCTCTAGGAACAAGTTCAATAAGTATGGCGCCCAACTCATTGAGGTGCCTTCTGTGCACTGGGTTGCAACGACAACGACTCCAGTTGGTACTTCCTCCTTGCGACATTTTCTTAGCATCTTGCAAGCTAAGATTTTCGCGCCCAATTGTGCGGTTGCGTTGTTGATTCTTTTGATGATGATCCCTCTTGTCCCCCTGGCGGTGCCATACTTCTTCTTCATTTCTTCTACTAGCGCTTTCTCCTTGGTTTTGTCATCCAGAAACAACGCGGGATCCAGGCCCCGAATTGGTAACCTTGTTATTTGCACAATAAGCTCAACGATTATGGGGACGGGATTGTCCAGCCATATGTCCCCTCCATGTGTGACTGATAATAGTTTTTTGGTGCATGCTGTTGCGCACTGGCCTCTACCAAAATGTGGTAGGTCCAACAGACCTAAAATTCCATTTTCTCCAGACCAGTTGCCCACTGGTATGGCTAGTTAATCGGTTCTCCAACTTGATTTGTGATCGTGGTCTGTATAAAGACCCTTTGTGCAAGTTTCGAGAACTTGGCTTCGTCTACTACATCGTGGTCTGAATATTTGAGCTTCTCGACATGGATTAGTAGCTCTGGTCCTACCTGTACCCCAGCTGGTATGCGCGGTAGAACAATTTCTGCTACAGGTTTCTTGCGGGGTGACCTAGGTATCTGTATTTTGTCTTTTTGCTGTGGTGGTGGCTGGCTTGAAGTTCCAGCGGCTCCCGGTTGCTCCTATGTATACCATTTTGACCAAGCCGAGACATATTCAATGGTCTCCCCTGCTGGGTGTTATGAGATGGTCTCCCCATTTCCATTACTCTTGCTTTGTTGTCTCCAATTGGCGTGATTAATGTGATGTCCCATCGGTCCTTGCTGTCCTTTAATGTTGCCTAGTGCTGTCATGTCATCCTGCTTTTTACGAATTTCTTTTTCTTGCCTGTTTCCCTTTGTGTGTAACCGTTGTCCTTCTCCTCGCTGAATTTGTGTTTCCAAATTCGTGTGGCCTTTCTACCTCTGGGGCACTGTGCCCTCTTTGGTTTTGTTTCCTTTTTGTTCTTTTTCGATTTTTTTGTTTTTTTACTGCACGGTGGATGGTCGGTTGTCCTTGTACATATTTAGTCGACTCCCATTGATAATTCCTTTGAGTTATGTGCCTGATAAATCTTGTAATTGTACAACTCCTCAATCTCTGACAGATTTTACTTCGTATAGTCCTAACCAATGCATTCTGAGCTTTCCTAGGTGCTGAAATGATTTGTTTTCATACATCAGTACTAGATCTCCTTCCTTAAACATTTTCTTCTTGATGTGTCTATTGTGACAAGCTTTGTCTCTTGCTTTCTAAACTTGTTGGTGGAATCCTGCTAAGATTCGGGCTTCCTCCATGGTCAGTAATTGATTCAGTCTCCCCTGTATTGCGCCTCGTTCTGTCACTTGTGTGATGGCTTCTACGCGCAAGCTTGGTACTAAAAATTCTAATGGCACCACTGCTTCTTGGCCATAAACTAGTTTAAATGGCATGTGCCCTGTCATATTTTTGCATGTGGTCCTGTATGCCCACAATATTGCTTGTACTTTGAGGTCCTGGTCGTCCCTGTTGACATTACAGATCTTTGTCAGCGCGTTCTCTAGAATTTTGTTGATACGGTGTGCTCTTCTGATGATGGACTTCAAACTCTTCAGTGATTGCATGGATGGTGTTGTTTATGAATTGTGTGCCTTGGTCGCTCATCAAAACTATTGGGCATCCAAATCTAGTGATTACTTGTTCAAACAAAAAGTGTGTTGTTGTTTATGCGTTGCAATCTTTTACTGGTGCAGCTTCCGCCCATCTTGTTAAATATTCCGTCGCAGTGATAATGTACCTAGCCCCTGTTCTTTTTGTGGGTGGGTTGATTGGTCCCACAAAGTCTATTTCCCACTTGTCAAATTCCTGTAATGTTACTTGCGTTTGTAATGGCATCTCGTCCCTTCTGTTGGGTTTGCCTACCCTTTGACAGTACTCCTTCGAGTCTTTGTAAATCGTTGGCCACCATAGTTCTGTGCACAATACGTTCTGCGTGGTAACTTTACCTGCATAATGCCCTCCTTCTATTCCCTCGTGGGCTTCTGTTAAAATTCTTGGTCTTTCGTGCTTATTTTTCTTCTTATTTTAGACCCTTGCTTATTTTTCTTCTTCTTAATCTTTCTTTTCTTCTTCTCCTTATCCACTAGATTTAGAGCTTTCACTAGGCGAAGAAGACGAAATGGAAGAAGACCTTGCAAGTGAAGAAGGATAAGAAGACCTTACTGGTGAAGAAGGCGAAGGATCAACATGAGCTTGATGCTCTTGGGGGGAAAGTGCTTACAACCGAAGCACTAGCTAAATTTGGGATTACCTAAGTGGAAAACAACCATACTGATAATCCAATTGTGAGACTTGGAAGGCTCAAAGTAGTGATGTGAGGAGGACCAACATTTCCGTAAGAAGGAAAAACAAAAGGTTCCCATGGAAAAGGGGTTCCTTCATTGGTCGTTCCAGAAACTGATGCTGTGAAATAAAGATCCAACCTAGAGTCTGCTAGGGAAAACAAACAACACACGCTATAAATCTAACAAGCAAACAAGAAAACACAACCTTCTTATAATGAACACACTAGTTGGTGATAAAATCCAACATCGCAGGAACAATGCAAAAAGGGGCTGAGATAGAGCAGGTGGAAAAGTTACGTTGACGACCTGCTTAATGGAATTACACCTTGGTGCAAGCTCCCACACATAATCGTGGGTATACCCTCCAAGGATCTTGAGTGAGTTTGGCCAACATTGATTCCAGGTACCGTGAAGACTTGCCCCTCCACAGTCACCTTGTGTAAAGACTCTAAAGAGATAGGCTACTAAGGTTACCAATTATGACAATGATGCCTGGGGAAGTTTGCTTTCACCTAGCACATTGTAAAAATTAGTTAGTCTAGGATTGTACATAAATAAGATGCTTCTGGAGCCCATGTGTTTGTTTTAGTTTTTTAAGTAGAATAGTGTATATATCAGCCTGTTGTCTTCAGTAAGATGTTTTTTGAGCTCGACTTCACCATCCAATACCTAAGGCACTGGAACTACGCATTCTTGGTAGCTCGTAGGGAGCATGACATCCCATGTGGAGCCAAATGTTATCACATATAGCTGTCAAGAGGTCGTAGGACGACCAAGTCTGTGGTTTGCGCAAATATCAGCCTTGAACACAAGCGCAACATTCAGAGCAGTCCATTTCGGGCTTGAATCGCCAAAAAGCAGGTTTGATTTTCAATGGTGGATATCCCATAAGCAGTTCGGATCAACGATTCTCGGGTGATCGGGATTACAAAGTTGCCGCGAGGTATAGCGCCAGAGCAGAAGCCCCATAATTAAATATCAAGCAAAGGTTAAGTCTCGACTATCGGATCTCATTGGGGAGAGATCGATGATGGGAAAACATTGCAGAAATCGGGACTCCGAAGGATTGTAAGAATTATTCATCCAAAGGTCCAAATTCCTGAAATCCAGAGCCAATATGGGTTGTTGATCTAATTTTAGCAGGAGTCGTTGATCATCGCAACCGCATCAGTAGACTTCTGAAGACCCAAAACTCGGAGTGAGCATGGGCCCTCGATCCAAGGGACATGTGTCGCTAGATCTGAAATGTGGAAAGAATCATTGTGGGATTTTGTAGATGAAAATTGTGCAAAGTTCCCGAAGGATGATCTAGCAAAGAAGATCATGTCCGTAGATCCAGAAGAGCACGTGGCGACAGATAAGTGAATTCATAGATTCACGATTCAGAGGATTTGCAAGGAGCAAGGCGCAAATTTTGCGAAGCGTGGAGTTGCGAAGCACTCAGGAGTTGAGCTCGGGGTCATAGGCCGAGGTCATGTGGGAGGCATGCCTAGGAAGAGAAGCTACCACCCATTACATGGAGCTGGCCAATTCAGAGTTCCAAGGAAGCAATTGTAGTTGTTGACTATGAAGCATATCCGATTATCGATCTGAGTAAAGTGTTTTCGTCGATCTGGGTATCGAGAGATCTGGAGTCAAGTGGTGTGAAGACTCCCAAAACGCAAAATCCCGAAGCACCATTTGGGATAAGCGCTAGGTCATAGCCCGAGGTCACATGCAGGAAGGGGGTGTTACACATGATTTTGGTCACTTTGGTGATGTTTCAACAATGATGTATTCAGGCTCCCAACAAGGACTTTTTGCCTGAGAAAAGTGGCTCTTGTCTCCTTCCAAAAACATATCTTTAAGGTGAGTTCGCAGGCTTCCTATGGCCTAGGGTGCGAGAATCCCTCATTCTCGCAGGCCACCCACACTTAGGGTGCAAACTTCTCGCAGTCTGCTCTATACACAGGGTGCGAACCTATTTTTAAGCTTGGAAAGGAGAAGAGGTCTTGAGGGTTCTAGAAGGGAATCTTCTAGAAAATGAGTTGGTATTCACATAGTTGTCATTCTACTGGATTCTCAGATTTGATGGGATCATCCTCATCCATGTAACCATCTCTCCTTCTCCTATATATTGAAAGGTTTTTCATGGAAAAGGTTAAGCAAGATTGAATGAAGAGTTGGTGAAAGAATTGTGTGAAGAACCCTGCTTGGACAGAAGCTTGAAGACTCTATTTTGTCTATCAAAAGGAATTGAACCTTCTTCATGCAAGTACAGAGAAATTGTGTGTGTTGGAACCAAGGGTCACTGAAAGGAAGCATGCAACATCAAGGCGATCAGGTTGTATCTTCTACTTTCAATTAATATGATACAACGACATGTCCCTTTCCCATGAAGTCACTCTTACTTTATTGTGTAATTCCTTGATCATATGCATAAGTTGACGTTGAATATACTTTGTTATATTCACTTTGGTTGGTTTGTGTTGTCTTGGAATTGGCTTCACAAGAGCACCAGAGCGCAGGAACAACAGAGACCTAAGGAAGCGGTATAAAGGCATGTCACTTATTCCTTCCCATTAGTAGATTCAATGATTACAACTTAGGAAAAGAGTCGTGTCATGTCCTATTTTGTTCTAGATCTAGGTGGATCTAGAGAGATCTGTTAGTGTCCGCACCTACCAATTAGTTCGATAACAAAATTGGCGACTCCATTGAGGATGCAACCCAATTTTGGTGGTTTTTGGTGGTTTTTCCTTGGCCATTTGCTCTCACCTTACCATTTTTCATTTCCATCAATCTCTGAGTCTTGAGGGGATCCTGACAGACTCTCTGGGTCCAGAAGTTCCTTAAAATTTTTTGTCTTTTTTCCAATTTTTTCTTAGTTTTGGGCCTTCTCGCACTGCACTCTTCTGTAGCCTGCGAGAACCACTAGAGTTCGCACCCTGTTGTTCAGTTCAGTGCAAACCTCTCACACTCTTCTTGTGACCAGCCTGCGAGAATGCTTCATTCTCACACTGTACACCACTGCTAGCCTACAAACCCGTTTGCAAATTTTTGGGTTAAGGTTTGTTGTATTCTCAGATGCCCAGATTTGTATGTGTGTCTGAAAAGAACTTCTTGGGCCAGTGATTGATTGTTTCTTGACTTCAGATTTAGTGAATGATTAGTCTTCAGAAGTCGAAATCTCTTCTTGTTCATTTTTCTCAACTGTTATCTCTTGACCTATTCTTAATAAGGATATAATCTCTGGTTTTGAAATCTGAGTGCTTGTTTGGTTGGGAGCCGGTGATCGGTTTAAAAGTTGGGATTAATTGTCTTTTTCAATTGCTTGTTACTCGGAAAATTGTTATCCATATGCAGTTGAAGAGACTAGTCTTGTCTGTTTGATATTTCTGTCTTCATTGAAAGATTGGTTTGGGTTTTTGTTGTATATTTCTTTTCATCAGTTGCTGCTTTTTCTTAGTTCCACCACTACTGTGTGGTTTCTACTGAAAATTAAAAAACATTTTTCTTTTCAAGCAACTTTTTATTGGAAAATTTTGGCATTCAATAGTTGAAATAGAACGAATAGAGAATTTGCATTGTGAATGATTCATTGATATTGTGTTTCAAAGAAGATTGTTTATCGTAGTTCAAGTTGTTCAAGAAAACTCCTCTTTCCCTCCTGCAAATAGGATTCATTGAAAAAAAATTGGCATTATTCATTCCTATCTATGCATTGTTGGGTCAGAGTCTCACACAACATCGGTTTCATTTTCGTTTCCTTTGAGTAACAACAACCTTTAATAATATTGCGCAATTTTTAAATTTTAACTAGTAACTCTTTTCTAGGACTCTATTACACCAACATTAGCTAGGCTAGAGCTTTGGAATAGGAAGTGAGATACACTCTCCAAAGCACAAAACACACAATAGCATCTTGTGGTAAGGAGTGTCAAATTCCATTTGCAACATTTTGTCCTGGGAAGCCCTTCTCACACAAGGGTCAAACCCGATGTTGCATTGACATTGACAGAGTTACTCACCCTACTTTGTCGATATTGGTGTAGAGATTGCATGTATTATGGGGGTCACTTGAAGGTATACCCACAATGATGAGTGGAAGCCTCTAAAGCTGATTTTGGGTTAGATACCCTGCCTTTGCATGTGGATCGGACTGTCGATTGTCCCCCCAGGATTTATGGTTGTTGGTGGTAACCTTAGTGGCCTATATTATTAAGGTCTTAGACAAGGTGACTGTGAAGGGGCAAGTCTTCACAGTACCTGGAATCGACGTTGGCCAAACTCACTCAGGCTCCTTGGAGGGTATACCCACGATTATGTGTGGGAGCTTGCACCAGGGTGTAAGTCCGTTAAGAAGGTCGTCAATGTAGCTTTTCCACCCTAGCCTAGCCCCTTCTCGTCTCGTTGTTGCGACGTTGGATTTCATCACTAGCTAGTGACTTCGGAATTACAAGGTCTTGTTTGCTTGGTTTTGCTTCCTAGATTTTTATTAGCGCATGTTGTTTGTTTACCCAAGTTGACCATAGGATTTCCTTCGTAAGTTTTTTACTCGATCACAATTGACCCTCCACATCATTCACATAGAATGCAAGGCTTACCCCCAGAAAATCTTGAAGGTTCTCAACCCTTGCCTACCAGCTCACCGGAGGGCTCTCCTCAACAGAGTGAAGTCCAAGACGTTACCACTCCACAAGTGGAAAGAACTGACTCTCTAGAATGGTTTCGAATTACCAATTATCGAGAGGACTTTCGACTTCATCCCGACTCTGAGAGACGTATTATGCGAGTGAATTCTTCTGGAGACTTGGTTGTTCTGTCTTCTGGATCACCGACTGGACCTTTCCTAGGACCTGAGGGTCAAGATCCTTTTTGGACTACTGACATTTTTAGACGGGATCTGTTTGGCTCAGGAGCAGGCATTGATATCACCATCTCACCTACACTACCCGAAACATCTGATCTAGACGCAATACCTTTTACTAATGCTTATTATTTTCCTAGTATAGAAGCTCTGCGAGCTGACCACATCTTGACTCTCCTTTTACAAATGGTCTATTACACAGATTCTACGAATCTTCGCACCGGGATTACCGCGGCTAGCCAAGCCCCCATTGGCACACCGCTTTCACCCAGAGTCACGTCGACAATTCCACCCGGATACCGTGCGTTGAATGCCTCTATTCGCGCCCCTGCCCAAATCTCCTCCAGGACTCCTGGCAATTCCACTCCTTCTGGGCACCATCTTCCTGGTTTCATTCCAACACTTCCGTCGCCCCATTTTAGAGGACCTTTTCCATCCTCTATCGGAGGCACTGATCCCAGTGGCACCATTTCATCGTTCACACCAAATTACCAGATTCCTGTTGGTGGACAATTTCACCAAGGAGGCCCAACTCAACCCCCTCTTGCAGGACAAATCCCAATTGGGACACAACCCCCGATTGGAGAGAAACCCCCACCGACCCCACCCTACGGACAAAACATACCTCCATCCTTGGCGCAGTATTGGAATCATCTTATACACCATAATCCTCATCCGACTAGGGGGGAAACAACCTCAAACTAGTTCCGTCATACCCCCTAGTACAGTCCAACCCTATCCAGGTACGTCTAATCCTATTTGGGGCTTGAATGCTCCACCCCATGCCCCCGTTCAAGGGTACAACCCTATGAGTTACTTGCCTCCACACCAACCACCAAATCTTCTCGGATCCTCGCATTATATGCAGACTGCTTATGGTCCCACTGGTTTGCGGACGAGACTCCCTCCCCAAAGTCACCAGTACCCGCATGTGAATAGACAGTTACCTTTCTTAGCCACCTTGGACCTACCAGATCTATTGAGGATTTTAAATGATCCGATCCGTCACTCTCCTCAATGGCCCGCCATACTGGCTAAACTACCATCTGACATCCCTAAATTCAATGGAAAACTGGGAGAGGACCCGAACAATGACGTAATGACTTTTCAACTTTGGTGCTCATCCAACTCCTTGATGGATGACTCTATTCATTTACGCCTTTTTCAGCGAACCCTCACGGGCTCTGTCGCAAAGTGGTATATAGAATTACAACGAGGTTTCTTCTCTGACTTCAACATCCTCGCTATGGCTTTCCTCACCCATTACCAGTTATCAATCCGCTATGAAATGGGCAGCGAGATTTTGAGTTCTTTCAAACAAACCAAATCCACTCACATCTCTGATCACATTCATGAGTGGCGACGGAGACGACGTCTCATCAAACTCGAACTTCCCGATCAAATGTTGGCAGAGTGGTTTACAAAATCATTCGTGAATGACATCGGTTGTGACATCGCCATGGGTGGAGTTGTCATGGAAGAATAGACCATTAGTCGTTCTCAATACCTTGACCTCGTTTACTCACAAACGGGTACTCTTTACGACCTACTCCATGATGTGCCTCGCCCTTCTACTTCCGCCACTTCAACTACTCCTGTTGCTTCTCATGCAACCAACGGTGTGATTGGCACTTTCCATGCCCAACCGCATTCCGTCCAAACCTCTAGCAACAACTCCAAACCCATTTCTTCTATGTTCAAAATGCTCCGTCTCCTACCCCTCCCACTAGCAAGACTTCTGAGGTAAATTTTGTTCAATCTACCCCCGCCGGTAAAAAGAAATCCAGAAAGGGAAAGGGTAAGAATAAGGAGGACAAAAATAATTCGCAATTAGAGAGAACCAAAACACTACCTGTTGACGATAGGGATAAGCGCAAACCCCGATACCCTTGTCTTATCTGTGGTGATGATCACTACACTAAGGATTGTCCATGACGAGCCGAGGTTACTAAGTTCCTTCAAGGGACCACGAAACTACCCACTCCGTCTGTATTGTCACAACCCTTCCCTTCTCAACAACAGGCCCAATTGGTCATTTATGACCAACCTTCCCCCTCCAATACATCCTATGTCTTAATGTGTACAGTTGATTCAAAGAAGAATGACATCACACTTACCAATCGAGCCAAACATTATTCTTCCTCTAAAGAGAAGGTTGATGCTATACCTCCTTCGTCGGTCCAACCATCTCCCATGATTCCACCTACCAACATCATCTTCATATCGAACGACTAAGCCTCGACACATTTCTTTGCCCTCCTCCAAAGGGTTTCGTTAGGAATTTGTCTTTCCATCCTCATGCCCATGCTACCCAGAACTACAGTATTGTTGAAGATCTGGCCCAAGCACCATCCACAATGTCAGCCCTTAAAGTCCTTCAAAGTTGTCCTATATAAAGGAAGGCACTGTTGAAAGCTATTGGTGGAATCGACCCTACAGATATGAATTTAATAATTTTTGACTTGGAAGATCACATTCCAAGGTTAAGCCCTCAAATCGAATTCCAAATACAAGTTATTGTCTTCGAAAAAAACATTTGTAGAACAGTTATCGACGAGGGTGCCTCGACCTGTGTCATGTCTATTACCTGTTGGAAAGCCATTGACTCTCCTCCTTTGACTGAATCCCACAACACACTCAAAGCCTTTAATGGCTCCGGTTTTAGGCCTTACGGTGTCCTCCCTTCATTGCCGATTACGTTAGAAGGAAAAATGGTCCAAGTTGAAGTGGAAGTCTTTGACGCTCCTCTTGATTACAACCTTCTACTTGGCCGTAGCTGGATTGATTCCATGCGTGCAGTTGTGTCGACTCTTTTCCATGTCTTGCATTTCCCTCATCAAGGAAAGGTCATTACCGTTGACCAATTAGCCTTCTTTAACTTGGATGTGCGTACCGACAACATACCGTTCATTGCCAAAACCCCCCCTGGATACAAGAACGTCGGTGTGGGTCTTCTTAAAGACTCCTTGTTAATGAGTACCTTCCCCATCCCGCCACCGGATGTTCCACATCTGTCTGTCGCCTCGATCAACATGATCTCCACCTCTATTCACGAAACCCCTGCGTCTCACGACCCATGGATGGTACCCAACCCTGACGATCATCTTTGTTATGACGACGAAATGCCTTTGAGTCCGGTCGAATCTGCCTATCAAGCCATTCAATTGGCAACCCCTTCTACCCCCTCTCTTGGTGATTTATCTCCAGATTCTTTCCGCGTCAATTTTCCCACGGATGAGATGATTATGTCTGTTATGGAATACACCCCCTGGGATGATGGACATCATCGCTCCATCCTCTTTCTGGAACAATACACCATCGAGAGCTACCAACGAATCTTGACCTCATCAACCGTTGTCATCATATCTATTGTTCCCGAGTCTACACACGATGTGTTTGCTGAAGGGAACCTAAGTAATATCTTACCCACCATCCCCCTATACATATCCATAAAACCTGGAATTTTCGAAAATGTGCATATCCGAGCTTCATGTTCCCTTGACGAAATTGTCACCTACAAGTCGCTTTTCAAAGAATTTTGTGACGTCTTCACCTGGAGCTATGAATAAATGTCGAGTATTGACCTCGACATTATGATACATGAGATCAAGACATACCCAGATGCTAAACCCGTCCGGCAATGCCTTCGTCCGGTCCACCCACGTAAAGCGACTGCTATCAAGATTGAATTCAAGAAACTTCTCAAAGCTGGATTTATTTACCCAGTGTCTCTCACTGACTGGGTTTCCAATCTTGTCCCGATCGACAAGAAAAAAGGTATAATACGCGTGCATGTTGATTATAGGGATATTAACAAAGCATGTCCTAAAGACAACTTTCCTACCCCTTTTGTCGACCAGATTGTTGATGACTATGCCGTAAGTGAAATCTTCTCTCTGATGGATGGTTTCTCTGGATATAATCAAATCAATATCATTCCCGCGGACCAACACAAAACCGCTTTTATTTGTCCTTGGGGCACTTTTGCCTATCGGAAATTTCCTTTCGGTCCAAAAAACACTGGCGCAACTTTTCAGTGCGCTATGTCTTATGCCTTCCATGATATCAAGCACATCATCCAACCATATCTAGATGACTTACCCACTCATTCCATGCGCCGTATAGATCATCCAATACACCTCCAAACCATTTTCCTTCGATTTCAATTCTACCATATACGCTTGAATCCTCACAAATGTGTTTTCTATGTAGAATCCGACCGACTTCTAGGATTTATTGTTTCACGTCAAGGGATCAGGGTAGATCCTTTGAAGGTCGAGGCGATTCTCAATCTCCCTCCTCCTTCTTCGCTTAGCCAGTTACAAAGTTTGCAAGGGAAAGCAAACTTTCTTCGTCGTTTCATCTCGAACTATGCCGAGCTAACTCTTGGATTTACGCGACTACTCAAAAAGGGGTTTGAGTTCATATGGGATACCATCGCCAACAAAGCTTTCGAAGCTTTGAAACTGTCCCTGACATGTACTCCGCTTCTCTTCCCACCTGATTACAGCCGTGATTATTTCCTCTACCTCGCAGCCTCGGATTACACCATCGCTATGGTTCTCGTCCAGGAGGATAATTCTCATGACGAACATGCCATCTATTACTTGAGTCGAAGTCTTACGCCTACTGAAACCAAGTATTTACATGTTGAAAAAATGGCCTTGGCAGTCGTCCAAGCGATTCAACGTTTCTAACACGTCAATTGCTAGGGGGAAAATACTCCAAATGGATCGTGATACTCCAAGAGTTTGACTTAGAATTTGAACGTGCTAAGTCTAAGAAATCCTCAGTGTTTGCCGAGTTGATATACGACTTTCCCTACTCTGAGACGAAAAATGTAGCAGCTGATTCATTACCTGATGAATCCCTTTTCCTGATTAGTTCCAATGATCTTTGGTACGGAGATATCATCATATATCTCCAAACCCAGGCTTTCCGACCCAATTTGTCTAGTACTGACCGCCGTCGAATATGTTACCAAGCCTGTCAGTATATTATCCTCGGTGATACTCTTTATCGTCGTGGGATTGACTCAGTTTTTCGACGTTGACTCACGTTTGACGAAGTCAAGAAAGCCCTAAATGAATGCCATTCTGGAGCCTGTGGTGGTCATATGTCTGGGTATACTACTGCCCAGAAAATCTTGCAAGCAGGGTATTTTTGGCCTTATTTATTTAACGATTGTATAATTGCTGTCCAAAAATACCATGCTCGCCATACCTACAACCACAAAATACGGTCACATCCTGCTCCTCTTCACCCTGTGGTCTTCGCCGGTCCTTTTGCGAAATGGGGTATCGATTTCATGACATGTCACCCTCACTCGGCCAGGGGGCATGGATACATTATTGTAGCCATAGACTATTTCATGAAATGGGCCGAGGCGATGCCGACATTTGACAACGCCGAAAAGACCGCAGCATTATTCATATTCATTCACATCTTAGCTAGTTTTGATGTTCCTCAGGCTATCGTCATTGATCACGGTAGCCACTTTAGAAACTTCATGATGTCCGAACTCACTAAAAAGTTGGGTCTTTGCCATGAAAACTCAACACCCTATTACCCACAATCCAACGGCCAAGTCGAAGCACTTAACAAAGTCCTCATTACCATTCTTTGACGAATGATAGGGATTCAAAAAATGAGTTGGCACACGATGTTGTTTTCAGCATTGTGGGCTTACTGGATATCCGTTAAGTATGCTACCGGGTTTACACCATTCCGGTTAGTCTATGGTATAGAAGCCATCATGTCGATTGAATGTGAGATACCCTCCCTAAAACTAGCCGTTGAACTCCTCCAAAACACTTTGTTGTAAGAAAATCTCCCTGCAGACAGGTAGATCGCCTCTAAGAGCTTGACCTTAACTCTAGACAAAAAATGCTTAACGTGGACACTGACTTCCTTTCAAATCTATCTAAGATAACACATGAGAAGGAAGGATAACAGAAGTACCTCTTTATCGATGTTTGTCCCTTCACGCTCCTAGTTGCGCTTCGATCCTTTGCTTCTCGCTGGATCCTGTGGACAAAACAAGATACGACCACTTCCTACTCTATTGATATTAGCTTGAAAACAGATCTATCAATTAATGATAAGTTCATGTGACATTATACACAAACTAGAAAGAAACAAGCCAAGCAAATTATATTAATGAGGAAAAAACATTGCTTACAGCCATGGATGAGTTGCAGCAGTTCTGCCAAGTCCTCTTTGTCTACCCTTGTCTGAAAGATTCACAACCTGGGTAACAATAGCTTCACTAATCACTCTCCTTTGGCTGACTGTGTGTTTCCTCCAAGATCATACATTTCATATCAGCAGTTCTTCCCCAAGTCAGCTCCAACACCACTTATGAGATCATAAGTTTGGTGTCATTCTCCCTTTCCAATCCTCTTTCACCATTAGAAAGCTTGCTTATATAGCCTTGGAGAGGCTCAACAATCTTGAGATATCCTTGGGGAGGGTGAGGATTTTCCTCCTTCAGTTGAGGATCTGCTTTAGGATCATGGTTGAACTAGGGATTCGAATCCAACTTCCTTCCAAGAATGAAAATATGCTTCCCCCATTCATCTCAACAACTTAACAACTGCCCAGAATAGGTAGCGCTCCCTTAAAAGGACCATCAGAGCGTTGTAGCGCTCCCTAGTAGGTTTTAGGGGGGCGCCAGCACTTTCAAAATCTATAGCTCTCCCTCAAAAGGGCCAGGGGAGCTTTATAACGCTCCCTGACAGTGTAAGGGGGAGCGTCGGCGCTCCGAGATAGTGTAAGGGGGAGCGCTCCCCTCCAAAAACTCAGTTTTTGAGGTTCTTTCAAATGGAAAAAGGTTTGCAAGCCTCCTGACTCATTTCTCCTCTTCCAAATCAAATGTTTGAGATGTTTCAAGTGTCTTTATCATGTCGTTATAGGCACGACATAGGCATCATGGCAGTATGATTTCTTTGACACTTGCGACACTTGTGAGCAACATGTGACACTTGCGACCTTTGTAATGACGACACTTGTGACACTATCAAAGTGAGTAATTTTGATGTGTAACAGATTGCCCCCCAAAGTATGAAGTTAGAAGATGCGAACTGATAACTTAAATGCTTTGTAGACTCTCAAGCAAGGGTATAGACTCAGAGAACCTAACAAAAGCTGCACACATCCAAAAAATATCATGACATATTTCAAAACCCAAGGCAGGCATACTTATGCTTGGGTGATCAAGACTTGCAAGATATGGCCGCCATAAAATACACTGCGGATCCATAATTGTATTGATAAAAAGGTATAGCCACTGAAAATACATTGTGCATCTATACTCTAATGGCTCGGACTGATCGTAGCCACGAAGAATACACAGTGGATCTACGAGATGACAAGACATAGCCACGACCAATGCAAAGTGGATCTATGTAACAATGTATGTGTCCTTTGTCCAATGGAAACTCCTTCACAACCTAGGAAAAGTACATATCAAAGTGATCACTCAACCCAGGGTCTTATTACCAATCCCAATATGGTACGAATCTAACCATGTGAATAGATGTCCTGATGTCGAACATGGCATAAACCACTTGATTACCGGTCAATGGTGTGAACCATTAACAAGTGCGAGGGAGATCACCATTAATGTCAATGATTCCCAAGGTACCCTAGTACATTCGAGCGAATGTGAATAGATGAGCTGAGGTCGAACATCCATGGAATCATTCGATCAGGGGTCAATGATGTAAACCCACTGTCGAATGTGAGGTGGCCTGCCATTGAGGCATGTAGGTCCCAAAGTACTCACTGGTTTCTAATTCTAATTCCTAGATAATGTGTTGAAGTCAACAGGAATAGACTCGTCGAGGGAGGGCCTTGATGTATCCCCCATCAACGACATGAAACAGACATAGAGACGGAATTGGCAGATCAAATGAACATGGACTGACACAGGTTTTGAGGCAAGATATTTGGGATGGATGACTCTCGAGGTGGATACTTCCCTTGAACATTGAGGCACAACAACAAAAATGTGACACGGACCAAAACTATGCAGTGGATACGGTGACTTGCATCAGGTGACCCAAAGGAGTGAAAGGAACTCAAAGGATTGGTTCAGTGCAGAGGTTCAGCGGATTATGATACGTGCAAATGACAAAGTGCCATGTTCAAGGGCGACTCTAAGAAGTGATGGATGATTTTCTCAAGAGACTGCTTGTCTTGCTCCTTTCAATTTTTTCCCCCATCTAGATAGACGAGTACCTCCTTTTGATTTAATGAGCTCGAGGAGGATAACACATGATCGATATAACTCACCTTCAGTAAGTTCCTCTTCCTTTTTTTAATGAACTGGAAGAAGTAAGGGTTCGATCCCATATGCGCCTTTCGATGTGTGCTTTAACGAGTCCAAAGAGATAAAACTCAAAGGTTTTTCAGGATTATAGAGTTTGGAAAAACACTTAAAATAGAACTCTCTTAGTTCCTTTTTCGTACATGTAGTCTAACGAGACCGAAAAAGGGGTAAACTATCGCTCGAAAGACGCCCTTTCTGACCTTTTAACGAGTGTGAAAGTAAGCAATGTCACTCGACAATCTTTTCATATTTAGAGAGTCTGAAAAGGGTTTAAAGTAGACTCCAGGGGGGTTCCTTTTTCGTATGTTCATATCCGTACGGGTCTGAAAAAGAGATAAAAGTTTACCCGGTTACATTCTCATGTATTTACGAGCACGAGAAAGAACAAAGACTAAGCTCGGTATTCCCCCAGCTTGAAAGCTGGTGACTTGACTCCAGAATGATCATCAAAGGCTGGAGACATGCCCCCCAAGTTTCAATTCATTCACCGACTTTGAGGTTGTCACCAATTTCTGTGCTAGATGGAGAAAAAGGATACAGGTGGATGAAATGAAGGTTCAAAAAACGAGACCTAACGAAAGACTCGACTCGACATCTACGAGATCTGGCAAAAGAATCAACTTGAAGGGAGAGGTGATTGTTTCATTTTTTAACGAGCTTGACACAGGAAAAGAACTATGCTCAAGGTTCCAGGTTCGATCCCCAGATTGTTGTTTCATTTCTTAACGAGCTTTCTATAGAGAATAAAACTATGCTCAAAGCCTCTGTTTCATTTTTTAACGAGCTTTCCATAGAGAAGAGAAACTATGCTCGTGACCTCGTCCGGATCATGGCTTCCAAGGGGATAATTCTCTGGAAAGGTACCATGTAAAAGGACAAAACTCGGTCATGGCTTCCAAGAGATGTTTTCCGGATGGAAGAGAATCACTTTGGAAGGAACACATGTCGAGGGTCGTGATAGGGGTAAGGAGATCAGGCTCCAATAACCCTACTGAAGAAATCACCATGTCAACTACCGGATCCAAATCGTCGGAAGTTGAAGTCATGGGAGACAACGCCACATAATTGACATGTGGCAGGGGTGATACTGTCTGCATATAAGAACCAATTAGGGAGGTAACCCAGTCAGGGCCGATGCATGAAAGTTGATCAATAGTCACAATTTTTCCATCGTGAGGGAAAGATATCACACGAAAAAGAGTGGATACAATAACTTTCATGGTATAGACATAATCTCACCCAAGGAGTAAAGAGAAATACAAGGGGTCTCGAACTACCATGACATCAATAAAGATAGTTTTCCCTCCCAAAGTTACAGGAAACTGAGGAAGGATCCCTAAAGGTTGACTAGTTCTTTTGTTAAAAGCTAACAAATTCTGTGTAATCGGTGCAAGCTGCGGACAACCCAAAGCATACCAAGCAACAGAAGACAAAATACTAATGGATGCACCCTCATCTATCAACGTTTGAGGAACGTCCCGGCCACAAACCTCTACTGTAATATGGAAAGGAATGTGAGAGGAAAGATGAGGTCCAGTTAGCGCACCCCAATAAAAAAGGATGGCTTCAGTACTTGGAGGGGGTTCCACAGGAGGAGGAGGAATGCCCCCAGGCATGGTAGAGTCTGTATTAACAAGAAAAACATGGGCAGTATCGAGTTTACTCTCTATAAGGAGGGTAGGATTGACCGATGATTGGATCGGATCGACCAATGGTGGACTTGGATAGACCACTTGGGCACTCTTCAGAGGAAGAGTGGGATTGGCCGAGGAAGGGACTGGATCAATCACTTTGACATTCCTTAATGGAGGAATGGGATCGGCCGATGGTGAAACTGGATCGACCACTTTGGCACTTTTCAGAGGAAGAGTGGGACTGACCGAGGAAGGGACTGGATCAGTCACTTTGGCACTCATCAAAGGAGGAGTGGGATCAATAGATGGCAGAACCGAATCGACCACTTGAGTTTCATTCTCCAAAGTAAGAATGGGGTTGACAGGTGGAAAAAGATTGACTGCTTTGGTGTCACTCTCTAATGGGAGAGTGGGGTCGAACGAGGATGGAAACAGATCGACCACTTTGGTGTCACTCTTTTGATGAAGAGTGGGGCTGATTGATGATGAAACTGGATCAACTACTTGGGTTTGTGGTTCAATCGAGGAGGAAACTAGGTTGACCACCTGATCAACCGGACTGATCGGGGATGGAACTGGATTGACCAGTCCATCAACTAATGATGGGTTGGGGGAAAGCTTATGATAACCTTTTGGAAGTTGAAGTTTTTCCAAAAGATAAGAAGCCTCATCCATACGAGGACAAAGGTGAGAGTGATGATCACCTTTACATAACATGCGAGGGAACTTGACAGTTTTCTTCTTCTTACCAACCTGAACATCACTAGTTGACGGGGTATCATCGACATGATCGACAGAGGCCGATGACATGGAGGACCACATTTCTAAGACCTGAGTAAGACTGGGGTAATCCCTCAGAAAGTGGTCACCCTTACAAAGGCTGCAAGGGAATTTGGGTTTTGGATTCTTTCGTTTAATCTTGTTTATCTCATCAACACTCCCAGTACTAATAAAAATAACTGGTTTCTTATAGCCAACATCTGATGTTGTTGGGGTCTTGGTCCTTTTCGGGCTCTTCTTCTTCTTCTCTTTCTGTTTCTTCTTCTTCTGATCAACCTGGCTACTTGCTTTAGAGCTTTCACTAGGAGAAGAAGGAGAAATGGAAGGAGACTTGATGGGCGAAGAAGGCAAAAATTCGACGTGAGGTTGATGTGTGGGTGGTGTATTGACATCCAAAGTATTAGGTGCAACTGAAACATTGGGAGGATTTGGGATCACCGGAGTGGGGAACAACCAAACTGGTAATCCAATAGTGAGTCTTGGAAGACTCAGTGTGGCAACATATGAAGGACCAAAGTTTCCAAATGAAGGAAAGGTATAAGGTTCCCCAGAAGAAGGGGTTCCTCCATTGGTACTCCCAGGATTCGATGCCATTAACACTGACTCAACCTAAGGTCCACTAAGTAAAAGAAACAACATACGCTAATAGAATCTAAGAATCA
>ML811735.1:48212-61911 GCA_009831015.1 Picea engelmannii
TATATATATAAAACGATCAAAAGTTTTTACAAAAAGTTTATGTCCAAGGACCAAAATCTCAAAATCTGAAGCTCATAGCTTCTACAAAATAGCATCATGGGTGACGCTCATGATAACACACAACTTCCTGGGCCTCCCTACGAAGCAGTCGACTAATAGAATATGAAATGGCCATAGTGTGGCACTGATAACGCCTAGGGATTTCCCCAATAGCCATATCTGGAATGTCATCAGTCAACCCCTCCAAATTTTTCTCCACTGCCTCATAGTCTTCGGCATCCCATCGCGCCATTGGAGCCACCTCTCCTCGCCGCTGAATAGGAGACGTGCCTGGAGATCAATATGGCCCCACATCTGTGTCATCAAAAGGAGATTTTTTGATTACTTCTTAGACAAACATGAAAAACATTTTATATGATAAAAATTACAAAAACATTTAAAAGAACAAAATGTGTACTTCTTACCTAGGTCACCCCATTGAGCATCCTCGTGTAGGGATAAATCCAGATCCCCTCGGAAGTCCAAACCGACGTATGCGTATTCATCAACCATCAACATTTGTGGTCACAACCAGTAAAATAATGAATCATTATATTTTATGATGGGCCCATCTACGTGTCAGGCCATGAGGTTGCACCACCTTAGAATCCTTGGATCTTGTGGGGTGGTAAACCCCACTCAACCTGTAATCTCAACAATGGGATCGTCTCGAGAAAGAAGGACACCAAAAGTGATCCATACCCAAACTTCTTCAAGTCACCCTTCTTGCATTTTGTCGATTGCCTCTTCATACTGCGGAGAACTGCATCCGACCAGTTGAAGACTCGTGGCTTTGTGCACTCTATAGTGTATTGGAATTAGCTTTGGAGAGCCATGTGTGGAGCTGCGCTCCTGTCCATGCGTGATTTAGTGAACAATATGGTTTGCAGGGTCAAATCTTGGACCCCCCAAATAGCAACCTTGCCCTTGCTTCTTTCTGCCTCTGAAATGCAGTATTGGCGACAATACTCACTCATAGGGAGTTCGCCACCTCAGCTACCGGTCAAGCTAGCGTGGTACCCACGTCGTGATAACCCTGTTAGAAAGTAGATATCCTCGATATCTAGGGTCAAGGTGTGGACTCCCACATGAAACAACTGTTGGTCCATGTCCCACATATGAACCATGTACTCCAACAACCTGATTTGGGCCCTCATGCCTAGAATCCGGAAGAATTTCAAGAGTCCACAGTCTCAGAGGGCAACAATGGTACCCGGGTCATTCTCGGCAATAGCATCCTCCTCCTCATGTTCTCTTTCTTGCCACTCTAGAATTGTGATGGTCAAATTCCTACACAAGAACCATAAGAGGAAGGTTAGCAAATTATTTCAAATCTTGGCATATTTTTTATTGAGCAAAAATCAAATTGAATTTGTATTTTTTGGCCCCCGCAGGTGCCCTTAAGGCAGCCTGCGAGAATCCTAGATTATCGTAGGTATCGTATGGCTAGCCTGCGTTAATGCTCAGGTGCAAGTTTTGGCCCTAAAATGAACCCAAAACCTTGAAAATTGCCCATGAAAACAAAAACTAAACCATGGAAAAGATAGAAGATCAAGAGCTTACCTCGTTGATGGAGGCAGTTCGCCAAATGGTCGCTTGTGCCTCCCATGATCGAGCAACGAAATTTGGGGGAAAAAGAGGTGTTTTGGGCAAAGTTCTTGGCAAAATCATAATGAAAATGGTGAAAGCCTTTTTTACCCATATTTATTCACTTTTTACCATTTTTGTTGATTTTTATATTGTTTTTTCCATCAAACCTAATGCCTAATAGTCCTATGAGTGTGAATTTTTGCAGATATAGAGACTTTGAAGTCCACACGAACGGGTACGGATGTTTTTATTTTTTGTCGCATGTGCAAATGATTTTTATGGTTTTTAGGAAAAACCTCGAGCTCAGTCTTCGTTCATTTTCTCGCTCGAAAATACATGAGAACGTAACCGAGTATACTTTTCTCATCTTTTCGTACTCGTCATGGTAATACGAAAATGCTGAACACAAAGGAGTACCCTTTAAGCTCTTTTCACACTCCATAAAAATGAAAAGATCGTTGAGCAACCTTGTTCTGTTCACGCTCGTAAAAGTATCTGAACAAAACGTTCGATGGACGATAGTTTATCACTTTTTCAGTCTTGTCGAACTATTTTATGAAAAAGGATCTGAGAGAGTTCTCTTTAAGTGTTTTTCAGACTCTCAAAACATGAAAACCCCCGATTTTTCTATCTTTAGACTCGCTAACCAAACATCAAAAGACCCGTAATGGGACTGAGCCACTCCTTCCTAGGTTTCATTAAATATAATCCAAGGGAATCATCTGAAGGATGAACTTACATCAACAAGCATATGTTATTCTCCTCAAGTTTGCGTAAAAATAAATAGATACTCGCCAGAAATGGTGGGGGGAATTTTGGGAAAGGGATGTGTTTTCGTATTCATATTAATGGTAGTAAGTGTCTCTCTTGAACATGACACCCCCTATTCATTATTTGAAGCCGGTTTGGGAAATCCATTTGTCTCGCATTCGATTTGCTATATAGTCATATCTTGGGTCGTCTTTGAGTCAGTGCTACCAAGTCCTTGGTCGTTTCATTCATATGTTCAAGAGAAGTTCATCCAAACCTTCTATTGAGTCGGCCATCTGCAGTTGTCCATTCTTACCGTGTCGGCCTTCCCTGTGTTCGTTTCAACCTATATTCATACTCTGTTTCACCTTCAAAATCTGTTACTTATTTCGCGTCATTGATGGGGGATACATCAAGGCCCTCCTATGACGAGTCTTGTTCCGTCGACTCCAACTCATTATCCGGAAACAAGACTTAGAAATTATTTTTTACCTTAGAACTTGCATGCCTCAATGGCAAGTTTCCTTACTTTCGACAGTGGGTTTTCATTATTGACCCATGATCGGGAGATTCCGTCAAATGTTCGACCTCAACTCATTTATTCACATTCGGTGGATTGTGCTAGTGTACCTTGGGAATCATTGACATCAATGGTGATTTCCCTCGCACTTGTTAACGATTTCATCAATGACCAGTAGTCAAGTGGTTTCTACCATGTTTGACTTCAACACATGTAATCACATGGCCAAATTCATACTTTCAGGCGACGAGATTGAAGACCCTGGGTCTCATCTTGTTTATCCAGGCTGTGATGGAGTATGTATGATTTGCGGACACATAGATCCACTTTGTATGTCACGTGGCTATGTCGTCTTAATTTGAGTCTTCTCGCATAGATCCACAGTGTATTCTTGGTGGCTATGCAGTATTTTGACAGCATGGATCCACGGTGTATGATTGGTGGCCATGAACTACGTTCATGATGTCATCCATCTGTGATCCGAGTATGGGAATGCCTACCTCAAAACTGGTATCATATTTTGCAGATGCTTGGTTGTTTGGAGGTTTTCGATTAGGTGCACTCCTAGTTTCCGACACACACATGCAGTTTACAAAGCATTTCGGTTGTCACAGATTCCGACCTCATACATTGGGGGGCATTCTGTTACACATGATTTTGGTCACTTTGGTGATGTTTCAATAGTGATGTATTCAGGCTCCCAACAAGGACTTTTTGCCTGAGAAAAGTGGCTCTTGTCTCCTTCCAAAAACATATCTTTAAGATGAGTTTGTAGGCTTCCTATGGCCTAGGGTGCAAGAATCCATCATTCTCGCAAGATACCCACACTTAGGGTGCAAAATTATTGTAGTCTGCTCTATACACAAGGTGCAAACTTGTTTTTAAGCTTGGAAAGGAGAAGAGGTCTCAAGGGTTCTAGAAGGAAATCTTCTAGAAAATGAGTTGGAATTTGCATGGTTGTCATTCTACTGGCTTCTTATATTTGATGGGATCATCCTCATCCATGTAACCATCTCTCCTTCTCCTATATATTGAAATGTTTCTCATGGAAAAGGTTAAGCAAGATTGAATGAAGATTTGGTGAAAGAATTGTGTGAAGAACCCTGCTTGGACAGAAGCTTGAAGACTCTATTTGGTCTATCAAGAGGAATTGAATATTCTTCATACAAGTACAGAGAAATTGTGTGTGTTGGAACAAAGGGTCACTGAAAGGAAGCTTGCAACATCAAGGCGATCAGGTTGTATCTTCTACTTTCAATTAATATGATACAACGACATGTCCCTTTCCCATGAATTCACTCTTACTTTATTGTGTAATTCCTTGATCATAAGCATAAGTTGACGTTGAATATACTTTTCTATCTTCACTTTTGTTGGTTTGTGTTGTCTTGGACTTGAATTCACGAGAGCACCGGAGCAAAGCGGGAATAATAGAGACCTAAGGAAACAGTATAAAGGTATGTCACTTATTCCTTCCCATTAGTAGATTCAATGATTACAACTTAGGGAAAGAGTCGTGTCCTGTCCTGATTTGTTCTAGATCCAGGTGGATCTAGGGAGATATGTTAGTGTCCACACCTATCGATTAGTCCGATAACAGGGGGCAATGGAGAAGGAGATGGCGCCTGAAGCTTGAGATCTCAGAATCACAAAGGAAGAGGTTGTGGGTTTCATAAGACCTTCATCGAAGGCCAAAAGGGCAAGTGTTAGTCACAAAGTGATACCATCAAGGTTTCAAAGAGACAGGTTTGGCACGAAGAATCGCTAGCAGCGCATGGAAATCGCCTAGGCATTAAGCCTCATCCCAATCCCGATGAGAGAGGAGTGGTGGTTGAAACCTGGTCTCACTCCATAAAGAGAAGGTGTGGAAGGACTGGCCATGGAGACATAACTGTTAGCCCAAGGTACCCCTATGGACGATTTTTCCTACAGGCCCATGCTGATATGAACTCGCGTCTGATAGAAGGATAGATGCACAGTCTGATAGAACGCTGCTCATATGTACAACTTTGAATGAAATGGCCAAATCACACTCCTAACAGTGGTGAACTGAGCTGATATAAATATATGAGTTTATATTTTGATGGGGGGGGGGGTAGTTTTGGTCCAAACTGAGGAAAGATTTGAGAGTTGTTATGATTGTATTTTTTATGTAAGCCTGAAAGCCTGGATTGTAAATTGTTATGTTAATGAAGATTCCTTTAAGTTGTTATATCAGACCATCTTCTTAGTTTTAATTTCTATTTTTCATTCTTGTCTAGATGTAATCTCTCTGATTTATGGATTCCTGGGGCGATGGAGGATCTGTTGTCGTCATGCCCATCTTTCATTATTCAATAGATGTTTTATGTTTCTCTTTCTTGTTTGGATGTAATCTCTTTGATTTATGGATTCCTGAGGCGATGGAGGATCTATTTCCGTCATGCCCATCTTTCATGATTCAACATACATTCTCTGTTTTTCTTCTTGTCTGGATCATTGCAAACCCTCTGATTTATGGATTCCTGAGGCGGTGGAGGATCCATTGTCATCTTGCCCATTTTTTATGGTTTATCATTCATACACCTTTTTTTTTTCTTCTTTCCATCACCACTTAAATCCTTTTTTCTGATAAGGAGCTTAAATGCCTTCATTGAGCAGACTGTTTATGACTCCATAGCCCAATGGCCCATCACTGATCTAAAAAGATCTCCATTGTCTTTCCTTTCCTTAAAGTCTTGCTGACTCACCCACTCACACCATTTTATTCCACAATATTTTGATGGGTATTGGGATTATCCTCTTTTAGTCGGAGGGTGACTCTCAGTGATAACATTAATGGCACCATTGTCAGGGAACGAAATGAAGACATTTCCCTAGGATAGAATGACAAAGAAATTTTGATTCTGAAGGTGCATCAGAAATCAGTACCTTGAAGATTGCAACGTGCACCTGGCGACTCCAATTTTTCAGTTGTGGCTCTGAAAGGTAGACACATGAGGTCTACTCCACAACTGCCTCTGAAAACACCTGAAGCTGACCTAGAGAAGATTATCAAGAAAGGAAAGCCTTCTTAAAAAGGCTTTAGCTATTGTCCCAGATTGAAAAGCTCCCTGGGAAGAACAACATTAAAGAGATCCAGTTTTAGATGGTGAACTAAAGCTGGACACATTATTATGACGGATCATCTTTTGCCATGGAGACTCCAATTGTTTGAAATGGAAAAGATTTTAGCTTAGAGGTATGCCTTCTATGATTTTTTGAAAATAGTTTGTTTCCCTAATCCACTGCCTGATAGAGATGAATGGGAAAGAAGACTTCYTAGATTTCAAGGAAAAGAGTGGGAGGTACCAATTGAAAACTTGCTCGATTTTCACAATTTTATTCATCAATTTCATATCATGCATGAAGATGTGTAAATTAATCTTTTCAGGTATTCGTTAGAGGAGATTGCTCGTGATTGGTGTCAATCTCTTCCCATTGCAAGCATCAACTCTTTGACAAGTTTTCATGCAGCCTTCAATTCATTTTGTAAAGATTATTTTTCAGCGGAGTATCTTTATGAAAACTATTGTGATGAGTTTTCTTTGCTTCATAAAGATCCTTCTAGTCATGAAATCCATATTTGTGATGAAGCATTTATTGTGGAAGAAAGCATTTGCCATGAAGATCAAGAGATGTTGAATGATATTCACTATGATAGAAATAACATAGAAACAGATGGCATCATATCATATGTATCTGTTGTTTTAGATGTTCATGAATATCAACATGTCTCTTTTGAATATTCTAATGATGAAGAGAAAGTGTGTTCCACAGTAGATATTTCTCCTGACTATGAAGTTGAGATAGATGATAAGCTAGTGACAAAATCTAGGGAAGATTCCTCTATGTTTTTTCCTATCTTTTCAGAATTGATGGCAAATTTTGTTTGCTGCTCTTATAAAGGAAATGTAGAGGATTTTCCTGTCCTAGAAACATATGTTTTTGGCAGCCTTCTTATGATAAAGAAGTTGTTTCAAATACTAACAAAAAACAACCAATTTTTGATGAATATCCTAGTGAAGATGATGAAGAGAAGATCTTTTTCATGGCTTCTTTGGAACCTGGTACCATGGTTCCTGTATATGATAATTATGAATCTCATCCTTGGGAGGGCCATAAAGGAGAAAAGGAGGAGCTAAATGTGCATCTTATCTCCTATCCAGAACCTGTAAATGAGCAAGTATCACCTAGGATTAGTCAACCTACATCAGTCCTCTATCCACCTATACACTCTGAGAACACCAAACAATAGGTAAGCAATGATACAATGAAGGAAATAATTTCATACCAGTTTAGCGTGCCTTATTATAAATTTTAGGACCCTGTGGGGTTATATATGGAGTTGAGTTTTCAAAAAGCATTGGAGCCTACAAAATTATTCATCTTATCATCATTTGGGGGTATTGTCAGTGTTCCAAAGCATGTTTTCATTTTGCTGTCATACTTCCTTTACCTTTTGTGGATCATTTACAGGGAGAAGAAGAGTTATGTTATTGAACAGTATGGGTGGCTATGGTGAAAGTTTTCTTTCACCTAGTGCATTGTAAAAATCAGTTAGTCTAGGATTGTACATAAATAAGCTCCTTTTGGAGCCCATGTGTTTATTTTCATTTTGTAAGTAGAATGGTGTATATACCAGCTTGTTGTCTTTAGCAAGATGTTTTTTGAGCTCGACTCCACCACCCAACAGCTAAGGCACTGGAACTGCACGTTCTTGGCAGCTTGTAGGGAGCATGCCATCCCCTGTGGAGCCAAATGTTATCACATATAGATGTCAAGAGGTCACAGGATGACCAAGTCCATGGTCTGCGCAGATATCAGCCTTGAACACAAGCGCAACATTCAGAGCAGTCCATTTCGGGCTTGAATCACCAACAAGCAAGTTTGATTTTCAACGGTGGAGATCCCATAAGCAGTTCGGATCAGCGGCTCTTGGGTGATCGGGATTACAAAGTTGTGCGAGCTATAGTGCTAGAGAATAAGCCTCAGAATTAAATATCAAGCAAAGGTTAAGTCTTGACTATCGAATCTCATTGGGGAGAGATCGACGATGGGAAAACATTGCGGAAATCGGGACTCCGAAGGATTGTAAGAGTTATTCATCCAAAGGTCCAAAGTCCCGAAAGTCGGAGCCAATATGGGTCATCGATCTAATTTCAGCAGGATTCATTGATCATCACAGCCACATCAGCAAACTTTCAAAGACCCGAAACCCAGAGTGAGCATGGGCCCTCGATCCATGGGACACAAGTTGTCAGATCTAAAATGCGGAAATAATCACTGCGGGATTTTCCATATGAAAAGTGTGCAAAGCTCCTGAAGTTCAATATAGCAGAGAAGATCATGGCCATAGATCCAGAAGAGCACGTGGCGACAGATAAGTGAATTCACAGATTTGTGATTCGAAGGATTTGCAAGGACCAAGGTGCAAATTTTGCGAAGCACGGAGTTGCGAAGCGCTCAGGAGTTGACCCCAGCGTCATAACTCGAGGTCATGTGGGATGCGTGCCTAGGAAGAGAAGCTAGCGCCCATTGCATGGATCTGGCCGATTCGGAGTTCCAAGGAAGCAATTGCAGCCATCGACTACAAAGCAGATCCGATCATCGATCTGAGTAAAGTGTTTTCGCTGATATGGGTATCGGGAGATCTGGAGTCAAGTGGTGTGAAGACTCCCGAAATTAAAAGTCCCGAAGCACCATTTGGGATAAGCTCCAGGTCATAGGCCGAGGTCACATGCAGGAAGGGGGCAATGGAGAAGGCGCTGACGCCTGAAGCTTGAGATCTCAGAAGCGCGAAGGAAGAGGTTGTGGGTTTCATAAGACCTACATCAAAGGCCAAAAGGGCCTGTGTTAGTCACAAAGTGAGACCATCAAGGTTTCATAGAGCCATCTTTGGCTTGAAGAACCGATAACAATGCATGGAAGCCCCCTAGGCATTAAGCCTCATCCCGATCCCAATGAGAGAGGAGTGGTGGTTGAAACTTGGTATCACTCCATAAATAGAAGGTGTGGAAGGACTTGTCGTGAAGACATAAATGTTATCCCAAGGTAACCCTATGAACGGTTTTTCCTATAGGCCCATGCTAATCTGAAATCGCTTCTGACAGAAGGATACACGCACAGTCTGGCAGAAGGCTTCTCAGACGTAAATATTTGAATGAAATGGCCAGATCACACTCCTGGAAGTGGTAAACTGAGCCGATATAAATATATGCGTTTATATTTTGATGGGGGGGTAGTTTTGGCCTAGACTGAGGAAATCTTTGAGAGATGTTATGACTGTATTTTTGTTGTAATCCCAAGGGCTTGGATTGTAAATTGTTATGTTAATGAAGATTCCTTTAAGTTGTTATATCAGATTGTCTTCTTAGTTTTCATTTATGTTTTTCATTCTAGTCTGGATGTAATCTCTCTGATTTATGGATTCTTGAGGCGATGGAGGATATGTTGTCGTCATGCTAATCTTTCATGGTTCAACATATGTTTTATGTTTCTATTTATTGTGTGGATGCAATCTCTCCGATTTATGGATTCCTGAGGCGATGGAGGATCTGTTGTCATCATGCCCATCTTTCATGATTCAGTAGACGTTCTCTGTTTTTCTTCTTGTCTGGATTGTTGTAAACCCTCTGATTTCTGGATTCCTGAGGCGATGGAGTATTTGCTATCATCTTGCCCATTTTTTATGGTTTATCATTCAGACACCTTGTTTTTTTCCTTCTTCCCATCACCACTTAAATCCTTTTGTTTGATAGGGATATTAAATGCCTTCATTGAGAAGACTGTTTATGACTCCATAGCCCAATGGCCTATCATTGATCTACAGTGATCTCCATTGTCTTTCCTTTCCTTAAAGTCTCGCTGACTCACCCACTCACACCATTTTAATCCACAATATTTTGATGGTATCCTCTTGCATTCGGAGGGTGTGTCTCAGTGCTAACACTATGTATGTGATCAAGGACTCATACAATAAAATAAGAACAATTTTATGGGAAATAAATATATTGTTGTATTAGAAATATGAAAAGGAGAATACAACGGATGCCTTAATGTTGTAAGGTCCCTTTCAATAGTTCCTTGCTTCCCACACACTTCTACTCCACATATTCTGAGACTGTATATTTGAAAGTCACTCACAATCTATCTTGACAAAGAAAATCTCAAAATCCACATAGGCCCAAAAACTCCAAGCTATAAAAATTACTCAAACCCAATCAAGCTAACTTTCCTCATGAGAACTCCACTCCTTTTATAGGTTGAAGAGGTTAGGATGATCCCATGAGATCAGGGATGTGACTCAGATCCAAACTGATTGGAGGCCAACTCACCCTCGAAACTTCTATTCTAGAAGGATCGAAAAGATTCTCTTTTTCCTTCGTAGAGAAAATCGATGCACCCTTAATACTAAGCAGAGTGCGACGACGTTGCAGGCCAGTGTGGTGCATCCTGCGATGATCCTATATTGTCGCACCCTTAACACTTAATAGAGTGCAACGATCCCTCTTTATAAGGTTTTTACAAAGGAAAATATCATTTTCATCTTTCTGGGAAAATATGTCTTCATTCTTCTTTAGGGATTCAGGTCATTGATCCTTCTAAAGACAAAGGATAGGTTTACATAATTAACGATCATAGGGGTGACAAAAATAATGTGTAACAATGTTGTTAGGCATATGTAATCTCTTTTTTTGAGCAATAGAATTTCGATCTCCTATTGTCCCATGGATGTTTCCTTGCTAAGGGTTTTATCATGTAAAATGATGTGTCTATTGTGTGAATGTTGTGTCTATAGAGTGATCATCATTTTTGTTCTGTATCTTTTGTTTTCTTCTTTCTTTGTTGCTATATCTGTGTGTGTGTGTGATCGTGATTCCTAAAGAACTGTAATACAAGTTTTGAGAAGGACGAGATTCGAACCAGAAACAAGAATATGAATTAGGACTGCTAAGCAAGAGAAGGATCATGAACAATGTTGGCTCGATATCTAAATAATATCCCACCCTATGATACCTAATTCCACATTGTGGAGCAAACTCCAAATACAAAGGTTGATCAATAGTTACACCAACATAGGGAGAAGAAATGATAGAGCAAAAGTAAAAGAAAAAGATGGCAGACTAACAGAAAAACCCTAGCAGAGGGAACCGCTTACCAAACTGGCATGCTATGAGCCAATGAAGAACATAAAGAGATAAGGTAGAGAGTAGAATACAGATTTATCAAAAGAAACAACACTCTAATACCACTGTTAGGTTAGGTATGTGCAGGGAATGTGTAACTCCTCACTTGAATTTGCATTAACACAGGATGTTCATAAATACAATACAAAGTGAACTTTGGTTAATCTTCTAAGAGTTTCGATTTACTCTTGATAATAACCTATTACTCTTTATATTTCTCCTAAATACTATTTACAATATTATTTACAAACTACCATAATCATGAGGATTATGTATTATGCATGATCAATATAAAATAAAAGTGAGGATGGCCATGAGAAGCTCCTAATATTTTGATGGTTGAAATATTATTGAAATTCTATGGGCTATTAGTATAGAGAGATCAAAATTATGGCATATCTTGATCAAACACTTGTTCTTGTTTGGGGTGGGGAACCACATTGGCTCTTTGAGAGCAACATATTTTGGTGAAGGAGGTCTTATTTCCTTTCACATTCTTTCTATTAGTTACTCTTTCATGACATTATCTATTGCTTAAAGGTTCCAAAAGAGGTGAAGTATATTTTGGATATGGTAAAGTGAAAATATGGTGAGATGAGTTTTGTTGACAAGGTGGAAGATTGGAAGAAAAACTTGGAGAAAAATCTCAAAACCAAAGACAACTTCATCAATCTTCAATTAAAGATATTAGTTCTTTTGATTTCATTAGTGTATATAAATATTCTAGAGGAACACTCAATTTTGTATTTAAATATCTATTTCATTTTTCATTGAAATCTTTAAACCATTTAGAAGGAGAGGCATTCTCATTCAAATCAAGTGGCGAAAAATTGGGTACCTACATGTAATAGTTTTTGTTTAAGATTTATTTTAAAAATTCATATGCGTAAAGGTGACCAAGATTTGTAGTGGTCTGCATGGGCACTCATGGGTCGCCTTAGGGAAGGCCATGCACATCTATGGTTGTTTTGTCAAGACCCATAAGAAACAAGAGGATGATTTTGTGAAAAAGTGTTATTCCTCAATTTTACATTGAATTTTTGCATTTAAATCCATTCTTCAATATACAACTTGAGTGGGTCTAATGGTTAAGAACATGTGCTTTCTCTTATGAGATCGCTGGGCAAAGTGAACCATTTTTATTCCATTATAAATTTGTCCATGTCCAATTTTGTTTATGATATTCTATTTATTTTATAATTATGTATTTTAACATGTTGAAAATGCATATTTCCAATATTTATTGTGTTTATGTATATTTTTAGATAATTAAATAATTTATAAGTTTTAATTTTTTTTATATTTCTATCATAATTTAATATTTTTATTATAAATAAAAATTTTATAATGAAATTTTTTTATTTAACTTTATTTCTATTTGTATGGGTTGAAAATGCGTTTTTAATTAACATTTTTTTTAATATATATCCTCTGTAATCTATAATTAAATAATCAACAAGTTGTTTTTTTCAATATTTGAGTTATAAAATATTTTTTTTTCCATA
Source organism: Picea engelmannii (assembly GCA_009831015.1). NCBI lineage: Eukaryota > Viridiplantae > Streptophyta > Pinopsida > Pinales > Pinaceae > Picea > Picea engelmannii. Next base: position 60,824 of record ML811735.1, read on the forward strand.
ATTCAATTTATATAAAATTTAATTATTCCCAAAAAAAAAAAAATTTGAAAAAAAATAGCATGGAACTTCTTTTATATTACACACGGCACACATTGCAAGTTTTTGTTCATATTAGAGTCCATCCCATTTGAATATGAGACGCATTCAAATATTATGGAATGAAAATAGACATTAAAATATTACATGTTATAGATAAATGTTATTATATATAATATTATAAAAGATTTTGTAAAATGATTGTTATTATTTTTATTCAAATTTAATTTCTACAAATATCATATTAAATTTTTAATAGAATTTTAAGGATGTGTGTTTTTTTTTAAAAGGTTATAAATTCAAATCTAAAAAGGTTATTACATGTTATAGATAAATGTTATTATATATAATATTATAAAAGATTTTGTAAAATGATTGTTATTATTTTTATTCAAATTTAATTTCCACAAATATCATATTAATTTTTTAATAGAATTTTAAGGATATGTGTTTTTTTTTAAAAGGTTATAAATTCAAATCTAAAAAGGTAAAGTATGTATATGTTTATAAACTTTACCAATTAAAATTTTATTCATTCATAACATATACCATCACCAATTACCGTTAAAAAAAAACAACATTATATACCAACCAATATACCAATTATCATTGCAATGCAAACAACATTATACACAAACCATTACAAAAGATTTGATTGACCCATGACACATACTTAAAAAAAACTTGACATTGTACTTTAAACGGGCACAGCAAGTCAACACCATAATACTACTTGAAGACAGTAAAGTCAATAGCATAATAGACTACACACCTACTTTTATACGATTATTAAGACAAGTGGGTGGTCTTACCTTGGACTAAGGCAGTGTCTAACCCAACTTTATTCACAACCCTAATTAACTGCGATAGGGATTGTGTTCTTTTGGATAATAAGCATCTTCATAATGCTTCAAACAATGTTCGCTATCATCCTTGAAATGCCGTTCCATATCCTTATAAGCATCTAGGACGGTATCCAGGCCTTTGTTTTTAGCTTCCACCCATAATGGTACTTTCTCTGAATGAATTATCTCCCAGAACTTTCCATGACA